>WSYH01005319.1:0-30808 GCA_036426205.1 Ascaphus truei | reverse complement strand
TTGCTTTCCTGTGGAGGGTTTTGTCACTTTTTTTACCACCATAACTTAACTCAGTATTATGGTTTAGCCTATCCCATAGCCTCTCTTGCATTCCCATAAAATCAACCCCACACTGATGAGACCCTCAAGGTTGAAACAGCTGTCTGTGGGTGGTTTTTCTGGCTATGCACCTTAACCCTGGCTGTGCTCAAAGCTGTGACCATGCAGCAAGCTTAAGCCTATAGGGAACCATGTTAAAAATGGTTATTGAGGCAAAAGTGACCTGTGTGCTCATTTGCATGTCATTTCCCAGAATCCCTTGCTGCAGTGGAAGTGCTGTATGCTGGGTGTAATGGGAAAGGCGGGGTTGCAGACCTGCCTAAGACATGCAGATGAGCATACAGTTATATTTGCATATAATATATATATATATATATATATATATATATATATACTATATATATATATATATAATATATATATATATATATAAAAAGGAAATAATGTTGGGTCACAGCTTATGTAACATATGATTATATGATCGCGGCTAAATGCTGATTTATTTATTTCCTTTCGTGTATGGACTCATGGAGATTTACAACTTATACCTACTATCTAATATATATGTATATAGTATATGTGTGTATTTATATGTATAGATAGATGTATCAATTTTGACATGAATTACTGGTAGTATAATAAGCTCATTATTGACTAACAACTATTGATATTTCTCTTTATACATAGTTAATGGATATTCAAACCATTTTAGATTTGTAACAATGTGACCTTAATATTATGTTACCTTGATTGTGACTTTTTTATTTATAACTTTAGTATCATTATTACACTCCCTTTATATTTCTGTCCAAGTATCAACGATTGTTTATTATGATACTTAATTCCATTTTACTTTTTACTGCCCTTGCTGCTCCTTATATGTTCCACACTATTATGTTCTCACAACCATAAGTATTTCTAACAACTATACCAACGTCTTTTTGCACTGGGCTTTTTTAATTTTCTCTTACCCTTCAGTAATATATTTTTTTATTTATTATGTTTGTCTAAACAATGTTTTTTGCAGTTTATTTGTTACATGTATATACACATTTTTGGCCATCCACTAGTTGTCACTACTGACTCTACCTCCTTTGTGGAGGACTGACTTTGTTTGTACCATAGAGCACAATGCCATCTAACACATTATGTATCCAGTTGTTGCAAGGTATTTAAAGCATCACCCATTACCTTTGATAGGATACTCTTTGAGGAAGCGCTATCTCAGCGCGAAACATGTCAGAGGTATATCCCCTGCGCCACCTGCTGTGCACCACCACATAAAGAATATTTTTAATTCATTCGCTTCACTTTTCCACAAGGATTCCTATTTCCGGTATTGCCATGAGTCAGGTCATGCTGTAGTGTGCATGAGTACAGTACAGCATTGAGGCTGTATGGCAGGCATACACTACTGTGTTTGATTGGGAATTGAAGTTTATACTGTACTGTATAGTGTGATAGAGTACATTAGATTTCCCTTCATTATAAACTGTGCCAAGCGTGTGGGATGAGCCAATGTCAGAGGTGTATTGTGCGTTAAAGCTGGGGTCATTCCTGTTGTCTGCATTATAGTTAACAGGTGCTTGCTGAAGAGGAGGAAGTTGCTGAAGCTGGTAATCTTGTTGGTAATCAGTCTGGAAATGTTTTGTTGTAACCTTGCGGGACCATGTACTGTAGCATGGATGTGGTTCACCAGGTTTCCACTGATGGTCGGATCGTTATTATAAGACGTGTGCTGGTTTATTCCTAGATTAGGCTGTAAATCTTGCTGGCGGGGCCAGGTAGCAAGGATTGTGGTTCACCAGGTTTTCACTGACGGTTGGACTGTTGTTGTAAGCCGTTGCGGTACATTGCTGGATCGGGACAGACAATCTTAAATGGTTTAAACCCGACCTTTCTCCTTTTGTAGTTGCCATGAGCAGACATACTGTCAAAATGTGGGATCACAGACCAATTCCCTCTTCTATCTCCCGGAGGAGGGGCATTGCGAAAAAATGCAATCCTCATTAGTTAAGTTTGCCTTACCGAATGCTTCCACACACAAACTTTCGGTGAAAATTTGAAAAAATCATAGTTTGAAATGAAATATTCATATATTTCTGATAGTCGCCTTCTTATCTGTTCCAAGCACTTAATTGCAGAAATATTAAAAATTAATACTACAGTCAGGTGTGGTATACTGTACGAGTTGACATGGTGTCCATTCAGCAATCGTGCAGGGATAACAAAGTAGAAAAAAAGCCCACAGCTTGTATTTTAGAACTTTTATTATGAAACGCCTAAATTTGATAACGTCTTCAGCATCTTCAGAGACCAAGGTCGATTCACAATGCACTGTGGTACTGTAAACTTGGTTTTTATTTGTTTTTTGTTTTTTAAACACCTGCAAAGTGACACAGTAGTGAGTGCAGTACAATACTATCCACGGATAGTGCAAAGGGAATTCATTTTTGGCCATCTACGGTACGCGAAGAACTTCAAACCAAAGAAATCAAATTCCCGGTAATTCAAAGAAATCAACAACAGTAAACACAGTTGTGACTAGTGTGATTGGCAGATTCACGGCAGCGGTCAAAGAAGAATAACGCGTGAATACTGCGTGGAATACAGCAGAGTTCACGAAAATGGCTCCGTGAAATGTTCGATGTTCGAATAACGGCTGCTGCATCTTATATATCTGCCTAGTCAGATGCTAGTCTAATACTAATTAGTAGGGTGTTCAACATTGCAGCACACACATCTATCATGGAACGTTACGTTAGAATTAACTGTTTGTTTTGTGATTAACTCCTTGTGGCCATTGACAATTATTACACATTAGGCAGCAAGTTTAAAACAAAACCAAAAAAATATGAATATATATATATATGCAAATATAACTGTATGCTCATCTGCATGTCTTAGGCAGGTCTGCAACCCCGCCTTTCCCCATTATCACCCAGCATACAGCACTTCCACTGCAGCAAGGGATTCTGGGAAATGACATGCAAATGAGCACACAGTGTCACTTTTTGCCTCAATAACCATTTTTAACATGGTTCCCTATAGGCTTAAGCTTGCTGCATGGTCACAGCTTTGAGCACAGCCAGGGTTAAGGTGCATACCCAGAAAACCACCCACAGACAGCTGTTTCGACCTTGATGGGTCTCATCAGTGTGGGGTTGATTTTACTGGGAATGCAAGAGAGGCTATGAGATAGGCTAAACCATAATACTGAGTTAAGATATATATATATATATATATATATATATATATATATATATATATATATATCAATGGGACATGAATTACGGTAGTATAATAAGCTCATGATTATTATAAGCATGATTTGAAGTGAGGAAATGTTTCAGCTCCCAGTCTGTGTTGATCCCACGAGGGGCCATAGCCCCCAGTGTGTGGATCCAGTACATCTCACGATGATTAAATATATTTTCCCTGTCTCATCCTCTAATAGGTGCTGGATTATATTCCACAGCACTGAAGGAGAAATTCTTTGTGGATTCTGATTGACAGGTTGAAAAGTGTCGAGATACTGGATATTTAGGGTCTTGCTTCCTAATGGTTCTTAAATGTTCATTTATTCTAATCTTTAAGGGTCGGATTGTGCGGCCCACATAAATGCTACCACATATACAGTTTAATAAATAGATAACATAATTACTGTTACAGGTAATAAAGGATCTGATTTTTTGTGTAGTATTAGATTGTACATTTTTGACTGAGGTGATGGGTTTAGCATATCTGCAGACCGAACAACCCCCACATTTATGGAAGCCTCGAGGCGCTTTGTTTTTTACGGGAATTCTTTCAGTCTTTAATAAGCTTGGGAAAACGTAGTGACCAATGGTTTTTGCCCTACGATAGACAAATCTAGATTTTTTAGATGTAAGCTTTTGTAAATCTTTATCCAATCTCAGGACGCCCCAGTGTTTTTCAACAATGTTGCAAACCTGATATGCCTGTTTACTAAAATTAGTAATAAATAAAGGTACAGAATCTTGTGTAAACTTATTACTGTCTTTATTAGTATACATTTTTTTATCTTTTGTATAATGCAATAGGGTTAACCTATCCATATCTGATGCATTCTCAAATGCCGATTGGATCACCTCGTCACTGTATCCCCTTGTTTTAAATCTTAATATTAATTTCCAAGATTGTCTAAAAAACATCTCTTGATCTGAACAAATTCTTCTCAGTTTGATAAATTGGGCTTTTGGTATGCCCCTAAGTAGGGGCCTATGGTGTCCACTATTAGCCATATGGAGAGAGTTGCGGGCATTGGGTTTTTGGTAATGCACAGGTTATTAATAATTTATATTAGTGTTAGGGACCCTTGAGATGTGGTCTGCCGTGTAGTGGCTAGGGGCTTACAACAATTTGGCCAAAATGTTAAACTAAAAGACCATTTTATTTAATAGATATCTTTACATATATATTTAGGCACTGTACCGTGTATAAGTTTCACTGGATGTGCACTGAGCTCTGTCTGTGTTTTATGGTTTTAAATATATATATATATATATATATATGGAAATAATGTTGTATATATGTTGAGGAAGCGCTATCTCAGCGCGAAACATGTCTGAGGCATATCAACTGCGCCACCATGCTGTGCACCCCCAATAAAGAATATTTTTAATTCATTCGCTTAGCCCCGGATTGTTTTCTTCTTGAACCGGCTGTGCTTCACTTTTTCCACAAGGATTCCTGTCTGCATTGTATAACATCTGGACGCACGCCTCTGGAACGGCATATAAACAACACCCATGTGAGTACGAACTACATCATTTTATCACTGGATATTAACATCTTTCTCTAAGGTTGCTGCCAGATAGAGACCTGCTGTTCACACTGATGTTCATATACACCGGTTAGTTCAGATTAGGTTTTTGTTATACCATTGGCAGCAGGTAACCTGTTAATGAGCTCTGCAATCAAGACACTCCTAGTTGTTTGTGCTTACTTACCTATCCCAGGGTCTGCTTAAGCTTGCTTATTAACTTATGACTATCAGATCTCACACTTTGATTCACTTGGTTTGGAGGACATTCCTCCTACAGTCTCCAATACCGGAAATAATAGCATCATTATTTTTTTCAGAAAAGAAACATTGAGCGTCAAAAGATACCGTAAGGAGGAAATTCGATGGAACTCTAATATCGCTTTTTTAAGACGTTGGTTTTTTACTTTTATACAGTCAGTATTACCAGCTTCACACTTTTAAAACTTTGCCACGCTATTCTTTTGAACAACGCACTATGCACTGTACAGTGCTGTATGTGATCGATTCAATTACATATCATAACCTGTGCTAAAATTTCACAACAAGATGTGTCTTGCTTGTATTCCATGTCCTGGTTAATGGAAAAAACTATGTTATGCATTTTGTTCATATTTAATCAATTGTAACGGTTATAAAATTTCCATTTTCTGTTTCCACACACGTGCATTGTGAATCTGATTTACAAATCAAAGAGGAAAGTTTTTTAAAGTGACAATGTAATTTTTATTGAGAAGTAGAGAATAATTGTGAGCTTTACACACCCTGTACAAAACCTTATACAGTATGTTTTCATATTCAATACATGTTTACATTGTTATCATCACAACTGTTTTATTTGATCAATGAAGTTGCATTTTGCAGTATAATTACAGTAGACTTGCATGTCTAATTAATTCTGCTAAGACACCACAAAAATAAATATTAATAGCTTATATTCCACATTTATTATGTATTTTTCAATACTTTCAACTTTTTTAAAAGGCTTGCTCTGCTTTTCATACTGTTTGTCGAAATATTACACTCACACAAACATGGTCTCTGTGAGTTTTAACACTTTATTATATTTTAAAACAGTTCCACGGATTCAAGGACGCACACACATTAGACAAAGATGGACTAATTTAGTTGCAAAAGGAATTGGAGTCGTTTTCCTTAACTCCCCCGGGATTCCTTAAAAGATAAAGACACATTATCTTTGATTTCGTCTTCCTAGTAAGGGGAGCGCTGATGGATCACGTGTTGGGTTATATGTAAAGAGATAAAAAATACAAAATAATGGTGTAGCCAGTAGATTATTGACCTTATCTAGAAAAAGTATTTGTCTCACTCACAGTTTGGACTGTATATAAATAGCAAATCAGAGATACTTCTCTCTCTGATGGGAGCCCTTTATTATTTACATGGAAATCCTGGATACAACCCTCTGAAGTGAATGTTCACGTATCCCTCAGTAGGTGATCTCCCGAAAAGCAAAACAAAGAGAGCTCGCAATTGTATAATATTGCTGAAAGATAAATTGTATTATAAAAGCATAAGTAGTTCACTCACATTTGCTATAAGCATAGTATTCGTGGGAGAGAACAAACAGGGAGACAACGCTGGCTGACCGGATCGTATGCACCTTTGCATCCGCATGCGCCACTTCCACTGATGTCACACTTCAGGGCGGAAGCATCCTCTGTGATCCCTCCGGTCCACTGGATTGCCAGCACCTGCTACTGCCGCGATCTCCAGTTCTCCCAGAAAAACATATACAGAATGTACAGAACATTTGTATTACACATGTGTAAGAAAGTGGAGAGTAAACAGAAATACAATGATGAAAATGGTTATTTTGAGTGCCATACTTACCTGTACTATACTTACTGTAAATATACAGTTCTGACCTTACTACAGTACAGTATAGTAACTTACAACATTCTGGTGGCACTCCCATTACACTGTAAAATAACGGGCAACACGCTGGCAATATGATCAATATAGTTGTTGCATCTTTGGACTGTGAATATGTCGTTCCAGAAACGAATTATTCCTTGTATTAATTCCTCATTTTTGGACGGTTTCATGACCTTTCATATATGATCCTTCATCACATGCCACACCAGTTCGATTGGATTCATATCTGGTGATCTGCAATTGGAGGGGGAAACAAAATAGAGAATTAGTTGAACAGATAAAAAACAGTTTAAAAGAATGAGAAAAAGTTAATGTACAGTACAGTAGACTGGAGAACTTACTCCTGTGGAATTTTAACCCAGTTGATACCACTCGCAAGTATATAGGCAGGGAGGCGGTATGTTTAGGGTCATTGTCCTGGAAGAAACGATGACCACCAGATGTGAAATCAGGCTTAATGTATTCAACAAGACGGGTGATAATTTGCTCTTGGAAAAATACTTTATCCATGATTCCTGGAACAATAGAAGAAAGATTTATCATTAGGGTACAAAATACACTACAGTTGTACTGTACAGTGCGTAAGGCTACAGCATGTGACTTTGTGCATTATTTTACCCTCAAAGATGATTATGCATACTGGTCCACGTCTGGAGATCGCACTCCACACATGTATCTTTAGTGGGTGCTTGGGCCATGGCTTCAGAGAGGCATCCTTTTTGTGGAATGCAAAAGTGGCAAATCTCTCAAGAGCTACAGTTGTCTCGTCAGAAAAGATGAAATCCTGAAAAGTCTCGCCACTTTCGATCATTGCCGTGCTTTGTCCATTCTTTTGATCTTGTTAGCCTCCCTTAACATTGGATATGCTCTGTAATGAGAATGTAAATTTTTACAGGTATAGTAAAACCACGCTTTTACCTACTGTACAGTACAGTAGTGTACTGTACAACACTTTACCTGTACTGTCCAAACTATGGCACAGTACTGTACTTTGTTACAGCAAGACACTTACTTTACACGTCCATATTTCCTTCCTAATTCGCGTCTCATCACCATGATGCTGGTCTCAGATGCTGTGATATTGTGTCCATTCTCTAGAGCAGTCCTGACTCTTGCTGCACAGCGCTCATCATTTGCCTCGCTGATTACTTCCACCAGACGCTTTGTTGTCTTACAGTGTAAAGGAAAAGAGAAGAATTTGTTACAGTAGGCCCAAAATTAAGTCAACACAAATACATGACATACTGTACAACTTTAAGAAGAAAATATAAAGTAATTTTGTTGCCTCTAAAATAATTGCAAAGAAAACAAGTAAACACACAAATGCATTTTGATAGGCAAGACACTTATAAAAGTAATACAGTAATTACATACAGTAATGAAAACAAAAATAATTACTCTGGTGTGACTGTGGGACTCTGCTTTACACATTTTGCATTACCAAGGGCATGATAACTGACTGTGATTTTTGCTAAAACGAGGCCCGAAGAATGTAACCAGCATTGCATCTGTTTAATTCTGTGTCCTTTCTTGTTCATATCCTGTATTCTCATGCTGAGATCCTTTGAAACATGTTTCTTCAGCATCGCTGCTTTAGGAAAGCTATCAAGTACAGAGGAATGTATATTCGATGTGTATTCGGTGTATATTCAATGTGCATTGAATCAACAGAAGCAGTGGTGTATTTATACAATGCGATGGAACTCGCTCGACAGGTTATGCATTGTACGCCCACTTTTAACACCTGCAGCTCATGTCCATGCATAAAAGGTGACCCAAATTGCATAGCCTCCCACGCGCTGATCTCTATCTAAACGAGCTCTTGTCCAGATACAGAATTGTGCATTATTCCACCTGCTTCCATGGATCTTTCTCGATTCTACAGACGCAGGAACAAGCTTTCTTCTGCTGTGCCGATCACGAGAAAACATAACGCTGAAGCTGTTACTAAGCCAAAGCCAAAGGTTAATAAAGAAAACGTTCTGTAGACTCTCAAGGCAAAGAACCCTGGTCCTTATTATGTGAGGAAGAAAATGGCAAAATCAACTTCAATCAATCTGTTTGGCTGGGCACCAGTATTGCCCCCGCACCCACTGATGCCGAATCGGACATCCCGGATTTTCACTGCCATCGCCAACTGCCACCGCTTCCAAAACATTCGCCCGTTCTGACCCATTATCCACCGATGCTCGTCCTGAAACCCCCAACTCACCTTCTCCAGCACCCATCAACACTGATTGTAATCCGGAAACCCCTAGCTCACCTGCTCCGGCACCCATCCATGCCGATGCTCGTCCGGAAACCCTCAGCTCACCTGCTCTAGCACCCAGCCATGCAGATTCTCTTCCAGAAACCCCCAGCACATCTGCTCCAGCACCCATCCACGCCGATGCTCATCTGGAAACACCCAGCTCACCTGCTCCAGCACCAAGCCACGCAGATGCTTGTCCGGAAAACCCCAGCTTACCTGCTCAAGCCACGCAGATGTTTGTCCGGTTGACACCAAAATACCTTGCACCAGATCCAGCTCAGTTGCCCTAATGCTGGATGTTTTCAGTGATCTCGCTTTCACTGACAATTCAACAGAGCAATACAGGGACTGAAGGAAGGCCAAGATGGATCATATTTTGGAGCACAGGGAGAATATGGATAGGTGAATGGGTGTTCATCTGGATTAGATTGAGAGGAACATCTCTGGGCTCTATTCTTTGCTTGGAGCCTGCCCCTGTATGTCTGACGCAGGAGCAGGAGGGTGGCCCGAGGTGCTTTATTCTCCCATGGAGGAACTGCATACCCCCCATGCACCCTCTCTATCCCTGGATTTGACCTTCACGGTGCCAACACCAAGAACACCACAGGACCTTTCACACTCACCCCCTGTGTCTGTAGAATACAAGGATACCCTTCTGGTGGAGGAGATGACAACTCCGGTAAGGTCACAACAGGAGAAAAGCATCCTCCCAGACCACTGCAAGGAGCACATCCGCTCCAGCACCCAGGATTGGACCTGTAATGCTCCCAGACATCTTGTTGAGAGAACTGCCCCAGAGCGTCTGGGAGAAATACAATGTCAGATGTGGTGCTCTACATTAGAAATATGCCCAGTTCATCTTTAAACACCACGTCAGTTTTGAGCTGTAAAGCGAGTGGACCCAAAATGTCAATTATGAAGGCAATAAATACAAGAATGGTCTTCCTCCAAATTTAAGGAACACAATTATGGAAGAAGTGCGGCGCTATTTTAATGTTACCACTATTCTTATGAGAACTGTGAGAGACAGCATCAAAGGCCTTTTGAGGCATTGAAGGGTTCTACCCTTGAGGTCCATGGACTTGTTTAATGACTGCTGCTAGTTTTAAATTTATTTTACAAATATAGATGCGTCGCCAATGTTTTTAATCTAAAAAAAAGTAAGTTTGTATTGTATTGTATGTCTTTATTTCTATAGCAGGAAAGTGAGTATGAAAAATTGTAAATGCTGCAGACCAAATAAGAATACATGTAAAGTAGTTACTGGTGCTCCTGAGTCTGGATAAGAGCCTGCAGCTGATCCAACAGTACAAGAAGAGAGAATACGTGGGCACAACGGATTTCCAAATGATCTAATTTATGTAGTCAAACAGAAACACAATGTTTCGACCATAAGGTCTTTTTCAAGTGAGGTATATGTCACGCTTGTGCTCTCCTCACAAGCGCAGGGAAAAGGGAAGTACCCGGTAGTGAGGTGGGGAGGCCGCAGGTGATACGAAGGGAGTAAGTTGCCGCGCAGCTGGGGATCGGCGCACGTAGTCACGTGACCGCGCCGCGCGCATGAGAATGCGTGACGCATCCGGAGGTGCGGTGCCTACTCAGAGACACGAGTGATCCAGATGCATGTGCATGCATGCTCTGACAGCAGAGCGGGAGTGCGCGCATTCGCAGGCACCAACGCTGGGGTTGCTGGGAAGCCAACGCTTCAGCACGGGAGTCTGGAAACGGAAACCAGGAACATGGTACAGGAACATGGGCATGGAGTCCAGAGCACAAGGTAACATCCAGAGAGGACTGCTTCTTGGAGAACGTCCAGACTTCTTAAAGGCATAGTAACAAAAACAGCAAGGTGCAGCGACAGCGAAACTAAATAAACATAAGGGTTCTTAGTCTAATCCATTGGCCAAGGAATTATAAGCCTGCTACCACATCAAGGTGAACCCTACTTAGCAGGTACCTACACTACCCGACGATAAACTAACCTCAGTAGTATAAGAGTGACTGTCCCAGTCTTCCGGAATCCACAGGAGATAAGTAAAGGTCCCAAGGAGGTCCTGGCAGGAACAGTATGCGATGAATACTAGCAGGCACCAGGGCAGACAGCAAAAGACTAATAGCAGAGAGAAAGTCAAAGAGAGGCTTACTTCCTGTCAGGAGGAAGAGGGCAGGGTTTGCCAGAAAGCAATATGGTGTTGCTTGCTTCAGAATCCTTAAAGACACAGGATCTTGACTCGCAGCTAGAGGGCGGCAATCAGAAGTAAACAGGTAATGAAGGGACACGCCGCAGGGGGCGTGTTCCGCGCATCGTTACAGTACCCCCCTCATAAGGATCGAACTCTGAGCGATCCAAGAGACTTAGGGGCAGCGATGCATGGGAAGGTAGGCTCGCAGCTAGAGGGCGGCGCACGCCATACAGGGAGACATCAGGGAAACTAGCAAGAGGGCAGCGCTCGCCACACAGAGAATCAACAGGGAATCTTGACTCACAGCTAGAGGATGGCGCATGCCATACAGAGAGACATCAGGAAAACTAGGCATGGGTAGAGAATACACCACAAGGGGGCCTGAAGTTGACTCTCAGCTGGAGGGCGGCGCACGCCGTCACGTGTACACGCCACACGTGAGAGAATGTGTGATGCGACCGGGGGTGGCCAGGCTCCGTGGTACGAGTAGGGAAGAGCGGGAACTGAGATGTGGCAGGTAAGGAGGGAGCACGCCGCAGGGGGCGTGTTCCCCGATTCCTTACAGTATAGTGGCATAGTGAATAAAGTCAATATTGAGTCTTTAAATACCCCTCACCAACCCACAACACCTTGTGTTCATTATCATTGATCTCAAACTTCTGTGATAAGGCGTTCCTTCTTTGCTGCATCATAGTCAGTAACAACTCCTCCAATGATGCTGTTCTCAAATGATGTACATAATGATGAATGAGGTGAAAATAAAGGGGCGGGAACCCATTGGTAGGAGTGTCAGTAGAGGGATTTTAGGAGGGGAGATGCGGAGACAGATTTAGGAAAGAGCAGAGTGATTCTGGCAGCAGCGTTAAGAATAGATTGTAAGGGAGACAGGTAAGAGGCAGGAAGGCCGGACAGCAGATGGTTTCAGTAATCAAGACGGGAGAGAATGAGGGCATGAGTCAGAGTTTTAGCAGTCGATCAACAGAGGAACGGGCGTATCTTTGCGATATTGTGGAGGAAAAAGCAACAGGTTTTAGAAACGTTTTGAATGTGAGAGGAGAATGTGAGAGAGGAGTCAAGTGTGACCCCTAAGCAGCGTGCTTGGGCTACTGGGTGAATGATCGTACTTCTAACAGTAATGTGGAAGGAGGTAGTAAGGCCAGGTTTGGGAGGAAGTATAAGGACATCTGTTTTTGCCATGTTGAGTTTAAGGAAGTAGAGGGCCATCCAGGAGGATATTGCAGAGAGACATTCAGAAATTTTGGTTTGTACAGCAGGTGTAAGGTCGGGGGTTGAAAAGTAGATTTGTGTGTCATCAGCATAGAGGGGATATTTAAACCCAAGAGATGTTATTAGGTCACCTAGAGAGAGTGTGTACAGAGAAAAGAGAAGAGGTCCCAGGACAGAGCCCTGGGGTACCCCCACAGAGAGAACAATAGAGGAGGAGGTGGTGGCAGAAGAAACACTGAAAGTACGATGGGAGATGTAAGAAAAGATCCAGGATAGAGCTTTGTTACGAATACCAACAGAATGGAATGTGAAGAGAAGAGGGTTGTCCACAGCGTCAAATGCTGCAAAAAGGTCGAGCAATATGAGCAGAGTGTAATGACCTCTGTCTTTGGCAGCAGGGAGGTCATCAGTTATTTTAGTGAGGGCTGTTTCCGTGATGTGAGCAGTGCGGAAGCCAGATTGGTGATTGTCTAGGAGAGAACAGTGTTGAGAAAATGGAGCAGGTGAGAGAATACAAAACGTTCAAGGAGTTTAGAGGCAAAAGGCAGAAGGGAGACAGGTCGATAGTTAGAAAGACAGGTAGGGTCAAGCTTGCTGTTTTTGAGTAATGGTATAACTGTTGCATGTTTGAAGGAGGATGGAAAGGTACCAGAGCAGAGGGTGGAATTAAAAATGTGTGTGAGCGTAAGGATTAAAATAGGACCAAGAGGTTTTAGGAGATGGGAGAGAATGGGGTCAAGACAGCAAGTGGTAGAGGGAGAAGAGGAGATCAACAATGACCCCTCCTCCTCTGAGACAGTGGAAGAAGAGTCAAGGAAGGCAGGTGCAGAGTTAGGAAGAGGTGTAGGATGGGAGGAAGAAATAGAGGGAATGTTCTGGTGTATGGATTCCACCTTTTCCTTAAAATAGTCAGCAAAGTCCTGAGCTGAGATGTAGGAAGAAAAGGCAGCTGAGGGTGGTTTGAGTAGAGAGTCAAAGACAGAGAAGAGTTGGCATGGGTTAGACTTGTGCGTTTTGATTAGAGAAGAAAAGTAGGCTTGTTTAGCTTACGAGAGGGCAGAGTTGAAACAGAAAAGCATCAATTTGTAGTGAAGGAAGTCTGCGAGAGTATGAGATTTCTTCCAGAGGCATTCAGAGGAACGAGTGGAGGAACACAGCATGCACATGTGGGAATAAAGCCAGGATCTGGGGTTAGAAGGGCGAGGACGGCAGAGCAAAAGCGGGGCATGTAGATCAAGAGTGGAGGATAAGGCAGAGTTGTAGTTCCTGACCAGGTTGTCAGGGTCTGCAGAAGAGCTGAGAGAGGAGAGGGAGGAGTGTAAAGTGGACTCAATGTCTGGTAGGTTTATAGAGATTTATTTAAAACCAGAGACAGAACATAAAACACAGACAAAGCTCAGTTTTAGCACATCCAGTGAAACTCATACACGTACAGTGCCTAAATATATATGTATAAATATCTATTAAGTAAAATGGTCTTTTAGTTTGACATTTTTGGCCAAAATTGTTGTAAGCCCCTGATCCAACTTCACGGCAGACCACAATTCAGGGGTCCCTAACGCTAATATAAATTCTTAGTAACCTGTGTAATAACAGGAAGAATGATTTATAGCAAATCTGTCAATATTAGTTGCAAAGTTCTAAGTCTGAAGAAAAAAGAGAATGCCAGCGCCAAACGTGACAATAAATTATAAGTATATATAGAAAAGTCTAAACCAAATGGGTGATAGTCCAATTGATGTCCTTGGATGGTCAGTGGGTGAACAAACGGACTGTGGAATCTCTCCAAGGGATGGTGGGATATGTGAAAATAAAAGAAAATGAATTATGGTGCAGTATATCAGTCAATGTCACTCCAACTCTTTGGAGTTGTGGTTCCCGGTAGTAGCAGCTCAGTATCCTGGTTTGTGTTGTGGGGGACGAGACTAACAAGAGGACAGGACTTCGGCAGAAGGAGGAAGGAGCGTGACGTCACGTCCGTTTGGTGGTACAGTGCCTGCGGCTCGTGCGGCTCCACACTGCATCCCCGTCACGTGGGACGCTAGTAAGAAGACTCCGGTCGCCATCTTGAGACTACCAAAGACTGTGTCTTCATCCTCACTGCTTGAAAACTTCTTAATCGTGTGAGTAGGGCAACGATTTTACCCCCCACCCCCGGATTGATGTCTGCATACCACGGAACCCTGCAATTAGTTGTTAATAAATAGCTTTTCATTATATTATAGTCTGGCTTGTGTTAATGTTAGTTTGTCTAGTGTGTCATGTTTGTACTGTGTTGTTAATGTTATATGTTTTATGGTTTTATATCTGCATTGACTGATATACTGCACCATAATTCATTTTCTTTTATTTTCACATATCCCACCATCCCTTGGAGAGATTCCACAGTCCGTTTGTTCACCCACTGACCATCCAAGGACATCAATTGGACTATCACCCATTTGGTTTGGACTTTTCTATATATACTTATAATTTATTGTCACGTTTGGCACCGGCATTCTCTTTTTTCTTCATGCCATCTCACTGACTGTACTGTCAGTTTCTGTCTGGCTGCCATTATTGTAATTTTAACTGTATTCCACGTGTGTCCCATAAGGGGTATTGTTATTATTAGCGCTGTTTTGCACCGTCTTTCTTTTGCTTAAAGTTCTAAGTCTGATTGAAGCCTTTATTAACCTGTACATTACCAGGAAAAGCACTCTGTATTAGAGTTGTCACAACCATCCTGCAAGCAAACAAGTTCCCCTGTGTGGAAGATGCTATGGAGTAAGCCCTTAACCATTCAAATGTGGGAGGGGGTGAGCTTCAATTAGGTAGGAGGTTGCCACCCTCCAAACAGCCAAGACTAGCTGAAATACAATTGTAAAATATACTGGACACCTAACAAGCTCCTATTGAACCCCCAAAATAACCACAATATATATAAGCATATGAGTGTCACAGAGGAGTGCTACTGAGCATGGCAATATATATTTAAAACCAGAGACAGAACATAAAACACAGACAAAGCTCAGAAGCACTCCTCTGTGACACTCATATGCTTCCTGTTATTCCACAGGTTACTAAGAATTTATATTAGCGTTAGGGACCCCTGAATTGTGGTCTGCCGTGAAGTTGGCTCAGGGGCTTACAACAATTTTGGCCAAAAATGTCAAACTAAAAGACCATTTTACTTAATAGATATTTATACATATATATTTAGGCACTGTACCGTGTATGAGTTTCACTAGATGTGCTAAAACTGAGCTTTGTTTGTGTTTTATGTTCTGTCTCTGGTTTTAAATTTATATTGCCATGCTCAGTAGCACTCCTCTGTGACACTCATATGCTTATATATATGTTGTGGTTATTTTGGAGGTTCAATAGGAGCTTGTTAGGTGTCCAGTATATTTTACAATTGTGTTTCAGCTAGTCTTGGCTGTTTGGAGGGTGGCAACCTCCTACCTAATTGAAGCTCACCCCCTCCCACATTTGAATGGTTAAGGGCTCACTCCATAGCATCTTCCACACAGGGGAACTTGTTTGCTTGCAGGATGGTTGTGACAACTCTAATACAGAGTGCTTTTCCTGGTAATGTACAGGTTAATAAAGGCTTCAATCAGACTTAGAACTTTGCAACTAATATTGACAGATTTACTACAAATCATTCTTCCTGTTATTACACAGGTTACTAAGAATTTATATTAGCGTTAGGGACCCCTGAATTGTGGTCTGCCGTGAAGTTGGCTCAGGGGCTTACAACAATTTTGGCCAAAAATGTCAAACTAAAAGACCATTTTACTTAATAGATATTTATACATATATATTTAGGCACTGTACCGTGTATGAGTTTCACTGGATGTGCTAAAACTGAGCTTTGTCTGTTTTTTATGTTTTGTCTCTGGTTTTAAATATATATTGCCATGCTCAGTAGCACTCCTCTGTGACACTCATATGCTTATATATATGTTGTGGTTATTTTGGGGGTTCAATAGGAGCTTGTTAGGTGTCCAGTATAGGTTAATAGAGTGCAGTTTTCTGCAGAAGCGAGGTGTAGATGGAGGTGGAGAAGGGGAGAAGAGTGAAAGAGAGAATGAGATGAGGTGATGGTCCGAGAGAGGAAAAGGGGAAATGGAGAAATCAGAGAGAGACATTTTTAGTGAAAACCAGGTCTAGGTAGTGGCCATCCTTGTGGGTACTGGCTGCAGTCCACTGTTGAAGGCCAAAAGAAGAGTTTGGAGAGAGAAAGCGGGAAGCCCATGGGAGAGAAGTGTCATCATTGTGGCAATTGAAGTGCCCAAGGAGAAGAGTAGGGGAGTCTGAGGAAAGAAAGAGAGACAGGATTCAAAGTGGGAGAGAAAGGCAGAAAGGGGATGAACAGAAATGAAAAATAAAGTGCGCAACTAAAGTACTCAATTTAGGTGAATAGTGTTTTATAAATTAAACATATAATAGTGACTACCTCAGTGATAATAGTGATATTAACAACCTCTATTGAAGTAGGGATGGCGTCTGCTGCTGGTAGTATTGGAAACACATAGGATAAAGACTTGGCTCAAGACTTTTCAGCTGTAAGGTTACCTCTGAATATCTATAGATAACCCTCAAGCTCCTGTGTGTCCTGTTTGCCGATATGAGCGGCGCTGACCCAACTGACGTGTGAGAGTGTCTGGCGGCTCACCGGTGATCACGCAGAGCAGTTGTCTGCAAGCGTGACCTGGGAGTTCTACTGTGACCACACTGAGGCTTTCTACCTCGGAAGTAAGGGGACAGATGACACTACAGAGGTGCAGAAGGAGGATCTAAAGTGACACTCGGTGAGAGGACACTTGCAAAGATTATGCTCCAGAGGCTCTAGCTAGTCATCATCAGAGGGCATTGAGTGGATGACTGCTCCTGCTGCCATCGGCATTCCGGCGTTTGGTAACACATGTTATAACACATGACATGCTTATCTGATTTTATTTGATGTACGCAGATTTATTACCCATTATAATATACCAATTTTATTGAACCTACTTCACTATATGCGTTGTGAGCTGTTTTTTCTTGTCTTTCGTAGAAAGGGGATGATTTGAGGTAGGTGGGCGATAGATTACCGCCACGTGGACAGGGAGAGGAGAGAAGATCTGGACAGTGTGAGCCTTAAAGGAGGGAAAAGCAAGAGAGGGAGGAATAAGAAGGGTTCAGTAACAGCAAAGAGAGGAGGGCAGGAGCCCTACACCTCCACCCCTGCCATCAGGGCGCGGAGTGTGGGAGAAAGAAAGGCCACCATAAGAGAGGGCAACTTCCAGAGCAGAGTCAGACTGAGTGAGCCAGGTCTCAGTTATAGCAAAGAGGAGCAGAGAGTGAGAGAGAAATAAGTCATGCACAGAGAGGAACCTGTTAGAAATGGAGTGAGCATTCCAAAGGGCACAGGAGAAAGTGAGAGATGAGGGTGGGTGGCAGGGGATGGGTATGAGGTTGGAGGGGTTGACACCAGAAGGAGTAGAAGTTGTATGTGGGAGACGAGGACGAGAGCTTGTGGAAATAAGGCAGGGACCAGGATTAGGAGAGATATCCCCAGAAGCAAGGAGGAGAAGCATGGATAGAAAGAGTATGTGTGAGGATGATTTGTAGGGGTGTGATTTAGTGTAGGCGATATAGCTATGTAGTGTCAGAGGGCGCAGTTAAGAAATGAGGTCATGTGAACTGAGAAGTGGTGAAGAAAGGAGAGATTCAGATATATGATTAGAGTTAGAGACTTAAGGAGGCTTGTGGAAGGAAGTGCATAATTTGAGAAGAAGTGAGGTCACAGCAAATATAAATAGTAAAGGCAGCATAAGCAATAGTAAAGTGCTGAGATGTGCAGCCTGGGATAAATGATACCCTCATTTCCAGCGTAGTTGAAATGCAGTAATCAGGGCCAGTAGGTGTTGTCCACTTCTTTTGAACTTCCTTTTAAACTTCAGTTGTCCTGCTACTTACAATGGGCTACTTGGAGACGTGCGTCAAGCAGACTAAAACTGTTCTAGCTGGTGTTATATGGGCCTAACAAGTCACATGACAATTAAGTCCAGCCTGCATAATTAGCACATGTGAGGCCATTCAAACAGATGTTTATCCTACACAGGGTGTTCCCAGCCTAAGTGTGAAAGATTTATTTAATTAAGGGTTGAATGAGACAGGATTCAAAGATGGATTTTACCTTATACAGTTGATTGTTTTAAATTGTTTCATAGTTTAATGCTAATGTTTTAATAATTTTTTTCTATTTTTGTTTTGCATGCGCATGTCTGGAGCTGGGGCAAAAAAACGCTACTGGAACTCCCCCCCCCCCCCCCTTTGTGCAGGAAATGATACCAGCAATACTGCTAGGTAAGACACAGTTCTTCAATCCATGCATGCCAATTCCCTTCCCCCAAACCCCCAAAAACCTAATGTAAACCTCTAGCAAAACCTAATGCTTTTTGTTATGGTTTGGTGGATACAAATTGGATACAAATTGATTATACCTTCTTTTAGCCGAGGATACACAGTAACATTTTTCCAAATAGAATGTAACATTGTTGTGGCAACACTTACTTGAAAGCGATTATTAATATAGAATATTGTCTCTTTCTTTTCAGACCCAGATGTCCAAGAATCAGCAGCCATTATGAAGAAGAAAAAGACAAGATTGTAAATTTTGAAGAAGAGGCGATGTTCTATTTTTGTATTATTCCTTTTCCCTTTATAATCTTGTACAAATAAAAAATTTCATTCTTTAAATATACTTTTTGGTGTTCATGTTTTTACTGTCTATACACTTACAGTAGTACTATACCTAACATTCTTTGGGCATTTCAATATATTAAAATGTGTCATTAATGAACTGTGCAGAATAGAGTACTGTACAGTATGATCAAAATAATATATGAATCTAGAAAATTAAAGTGTTTTTTACTATCTAGATACACTAACAGCAGTACTTTACTACTGTCTAGCAGATACAGTATTTACTGTAGCGACTTCATGAGGAAATGCAGTGTGCTGTATCTTACTGTACAGTAATGAAATTAAATTGCTTTTAGTGCTTAAATAAACTTGCAGTACACTATCTACACTATACTATAAAAATCTAGAAAATAAACATTGCTTTTAGTAGTTATTGTATATACACTACCAGCAGAACTGTACTACTGTATAGCAGATATTGTACTGTATATTCCTTCCTCATATGCGTTTCAATCAGGTTCCAATTAGCCATACACGCATGCGCAGAAATGTGATGACACGCATATGCGTTTCAATCAGGTTCCAATTAGACATACACGCATGCACAGAAATGTGATGACACGCATATGCGTTTCAATCAGGTTCCAAGTAGACATACATGCATGCACAGAAATGTGATGACGCATATGCATTTCAACAAGTTCAAATTAGACATACACGCATGTGCGGAATAAACATTTTACATTTTACATTCGGAAGAAGAAGCGATGTTGGATTTTGGTATTATTCCTTTTCCTTTATTATCCTATACAAATCAAACATTTAATTAGTACAAAAAACCTTTTGGTTGTGTGCTCATATTTTTATACTTCTACAGTTAGAGGATTTGTGTATGGCAAAGGAGCCTCAGAAAGGACTTCTTTCCCATGTACAGTATACAGTATGAACTCGTAAAGTTAATCTTCAAATTACAATTACACACACTTGAAGTAAAGTACTGTACGGCAATAAAAGACAAGTTGAATTGCAATTAGATTTTTAAGACAACAACTCGCGATTGCCCACTTGAGTTTCTCAACGATATTGCAGAAAAAGCTAAAATGCAATTTTCTGGCTCGATAAAAACACTAGTAAACTTGCGTCTTAACGCGGTAAAGTTTGAAGAAATCATGCAGACTGATCTGGGTATGCCCAGGAATACAACCCGATAAATGTTTGAATAACGGCCGCTGCATCTGTATAGTGTGTCATGTGAAATACATTTACAAAAATCTGCAACAACTTTCAATTGGTGCTTGAATCTAAATTTATTAGAAAATAAGGGTTGTTGGTGGGGAGGGGGGGGGGAGGAAGGTGACTCTCGCATCAGACCTGCATAATGGCGACTTGCGGATAGACCGGCACTCAAAAGTGCCTCTCACCCTCATCCCTGCATGTATGCATCATGACGTCAGTCTGGTCCCGCCTCCCACCTGATGTACGTTTCGCAAGTCGCCAATATGCAGGTCTGATTTCCACACACTTTGCTAACTGTTATTATGGGCACAATATAACCCTACAATAAGTCAGTTACTTTGTATTCATTTACTATGCCATGATGATGGCGTTAGTAACATAGCAGCCTTTGATATTGATACTGTTGCAGCACTATTGGAACATTTTTTCTTTTACTGCATGTAATCCACACAGTAGCTGGCTGCCGAGTTAAGTGTGTATGCTATACTTGCGGGTACACCCTATCTATCTATGATTTGTTTGTTCCTCACTGCAGGTTCTTTATTGCTATGAGCTACCTATTTTTGTCTAAAGTGCATTTTGACATTTTATTTAGGAGGCTATAACTTGATACGGACAAAATCCATGCCTCAGAGCCATTTCAACACATTTTGTGGGCTCTCTTGCACTTTATGTATCAGGATTCATTATATTAAGGTTTATTCAGTAACTAGGCAATTATCTACTTGCTGCGATCCTGTACTTAGTACTTCAGGTGCTCCAACATTAGCTGATGCACCTTTGTAATATTGATTGTGTTATTTGAGATATCACTCTTGGATCATCTAGTACCAACTGTGGGTCTTTGTAGGAACATTCATACGCCATTTATTTGCGAGTATTAAAATGGTCAGTCTTATGCTACCTGTTTAGACCGTACAGGTTTTTAACTATTTCTAGTGCTGGACCTAGGGGTTCCCCTGTATCAATTGTGATTAACGAGCTATTTCATTACTATTAAGTAAGTGTTTGTTATGGATTTCCCCTTTGTTTCAGTTTATGTATAGAGCACTTTGGTTTGTTTTATATGTGTAGTCACCAATGTGATTTATTCACTATAGTATTATTTAGTCTAGTTATTTATTCATTTATTTTATTTATTGATAATAAAGTATTATTTATTAATTATTTCATCATATCATACTCCGCAATGAGTGCTTTCAAGAGGGTGTTCTTGTTTTCTATCTAAATTTATTAAACATCTATAGCGTAAGGAAAAAACAGCCTCTGGGGAGGAAAGTGGAGCACAGCGCAGGGACAAATAGCAGGAACCAGCACACCATAGGTTAAAAAACTACTTTATTAAGCGACTAGGGGAGACACCATAAAAGGAACAACCACCCACTCTGACGCGTTTTGGGCTAAGCCCTTTGTACTATAGATCTGGATGACAACCCATGTCATTTCTTCTATCAAATACATTGGAGCAGTTTCATTTATTCTTCTATACCCAGGATCAAGACTACTGATATCCGTTACATATGGGACTTATTATATGATATACCTGCGAAATATTTCTGTTGCACCATGATTTGACTTCATGTCCTGTCTTTGTCATCTATAGAGTAAGTAACAGCTGCCGCATAACTAACAGTATGGGGGCAGGAACCTTACTAAGGCGGTCCCTAGCTCAGCTTGTCTCTAAGGTGACTCAGGGCTAGCTGGGCCTGGGGCACCTGGCCTGCACCGGGGTGGTACAACCTCCCCTCGCAGTCTCTCCTTCTCCTCGCCTCTCCAATCAGCTCTGCCCCCACGTGCGTGCAACCACTGCCTATATCTCTGGCAACTCCTCCGCCCATAGGCTAGATGCTCTCACCTGACCCTCCCCGCAGGGCTGCTGGGTCAAGGGACTGCTTTCTCTCCCGCCAAATGCACTCTCCTCCTACGCGGGCTTTTGCAACTACTCTTTGCAAGCGCAACCTCCCGTTCTTTGGGGTGAATCAGGGGTCACGGCTACATCGGTTTCACTCCTACTTATCAGATAGATCTCAACATGTGCCTAACTCGAGCTGTAAATCCAACCCCTTGGATATACCTGCAGTGTCCCGAAAAACACTGTTCTGGGGCCCCTACTCTTTTTAGTCTTCATCAAAGATCTGGTATAGTAGAGACAAGATCTCTTTGCGATGCACTCAAACTCCACAAAGTATAAAATAATAAATATTTATTAATAAAGTACAGATAACATAAGTTTAAAACCTCACAAGGCACTTGGACAACACAGCTCGAGATTGATAACAAATAAGGGATACAATTCCTTACCCAATGTAATTTGTATCTAGTGTACAGACAGGGCCGCCAACAGCGGGGGAGAAAGGGCACTGGCGTCCCAAGCCTGTACTGCCGGACGCCAGTTAATAATAAAAAAAAAAATATCCGGGTCTTTCTTTTGGCAGCGTCGGAAGTAGGCTGGGCTATGCTTCCAGCCCGCCGGCGTGAGAGGGAAGCCTGGCGCACGTGGGAGCAGCATGCAGGAGACAGGTGCAGTGGGGCCGGCGGCAACTGCTGTGCCCAGTCGCCGGGCCCCTCGCTGCACCGCCGGACACCCCTGTATCGCCGCCCCACCGCAACATCACCCCTCCCCGCAGCATCGCCCCCCCCTCAGCACCGCCGCCACCACCCCCACCACCCCCCGCAAGTATGTCTGATTTATATATATATTATATATATATATAATATAAATATATATATATATATATATATATAATATATATAATAACCACAGTGTTCGACAAACCTGTACATCTGCACACCGGGCGAGTGGATTTAAACTTCATATTATATGATTTGGGTATTTTTTATATGTATGGGGGGTGTTGGGGTATTTTTATATGGATTGGGGGGTTATGTATTTTTTTATATGGATTGGGGGGGGGGGTTGTGGTATTTTTTATATAGATTGGGGGGGTTGGGTATTTTTTATATGGATTGGGGTATTTTTTATATGAATTGGGGTATTTTTATATGGATTGGAGGGTTGGGGTATTTTTTTTTTTTATAACTTGTATTTTATTGAAATAATTGTACATGAAATACAATAAGACATACGTTGCATGGTTGTTTTGTGCATCACAATAAAATAAATACAATCATTGGGACATATTGTACTGTATAAAGCGGGGGTTCCACGAACTTTTCGCGCCCCAGAGCGTGGAAAACGGGGTGGTAAAACAGGATTGCGGCAGGTGGGGTAAACAGGGAGAGAAAAAAAAAGGGGGGGGAATGGGGTAGTGGAAGAGGATTAGGGGTTGGAGAGGGATGGGAAGGGATGGTATCTATTACTAGATTTTGGTATCACCGAGTCAGTGGATTATTCCAGCTGTTGGCAGCATATGTGGTACGGGCTCATGACAGATGTTGAGGGATGGAATATATTGGGATCCGTGGTCACCCATCCTAGGGAGAGAACGATCTATCACTATCATTGCCAAATGTGTTACGCTCAACCCCGGGTATGTCTGTCTGTGCCAACCATGGCAACCAGACGTTAGATAATTGTCACCAGTGTCGTTAACTGACTCGTTAACTTTTCCATCTGGCAAATAAACCACATGCGATTACGAATCTTTGGGATGTTGTGTATGTCGGGGGCATTCCATAATGCTGCGATCTCACAACCTCGTGGCACTTGCAAAATGAGCATTAATTTATTTTGTGATTTGATAGATCTTTTAGAGGTCTGTTCAGGAGGAACAGCAAGGATCTGGGGGGGGGGTCAAAATCCTCTGTATCCAATTCCTGATCTTTTCCCATATTGGACTATTCGTGGGACAAGACCACAGCATATGTAACAAGGTGGTTTGGCCGTACCCCGCACTGCTTGGGGCACAATGGGAGGAACCTGGCACGAACTTAGATAATTTGAGTGGGGTGAGGTACCATCTCATAAGTACTTTATATGCGTTCTCCTTTAGTGTGGTGAATAGAGATTTTTTGCCGGAGCTAAGAATATGGTGTTTCATTCGTTCCCTCTTCAGGGTCTCTCCCAAGTTTATCTCCCATGGTTTCTAAATGCTGGGGGTGGTGGTGGTGTGAGGCTAAGGAATCGACTAACTCCCGTTATATCGTTGATTAAGTCCCTTAGTGTCGGTTTCTTCCCGACAGAGCTTTTCAAATTTTGTCAGAGGGGGGTATGGGGCCAATTTGTATTAGAATGCTTTTATTGGGGTATTTAAAGAATTCTGCATGGGGTATATTTTGTTCTGATCTGATATGATCGAATGTTTTAATTTTAAGATTATAACCCTCAGGTCTTGATCCAATGTATCCTTTTGATCTCCAAAGTGAACTATTACTGCCTATTAGGCCGGGTGCGAACCTCGGATTATTCATAGGGGGGACCCAGGGAGTTGTCTGATGTGAGAGAATTCTTAATTTTCGAAGTTTCCCAGACCGAGAGCGAGTTGGTCATTGAGGTGAGCGGCAAATCGATGTGTTTTCTGGAAATTTTAGGTAGCCAAATTAAATGCTAAGGTACCAATGGGGAAACAGCAGCACCTTCCAACTCCACCCATCTTTTCAATTTAGGGTCGGAGTGCCATTGTATAATATGACTTAATTGCGCCGCTTTATAATATGATAACAGGCCGGGTCGGTACCGCTAAGCCTCCCGCTATAACAGATCTTTCATATTTGTTTTAGGACTTTGTTTTTTCCCCTTCCAGATAAACTTAGAAATTTCAGACTGAAGCTAGAGTATATCTTTCAGTTGAGTGGCACGGTGGTAAAGTTTGGAAGAGGTATAGGATACGGGGGGAGTAAATCTTTTAATGCTAGTACCTACCTATCCAAGAAATTTTTGGAGGTCCATCTGGAGTGGTCCTTTTTTCAATGATCGAATTAGGTTGGGATAATTTGCGGTATAGATATTTTTAGCACTTTTTGTGATGTGAATACCTAAATATTTTTATGGATTCTTTTGCCAGTTAAATTGAAAGTCAACTTAACAATCTCTGTGTGGCTAGGGAGATAAGCTTTAGAGCTTCCAATGTGGATTGGTTTATTTTAAATAGAGACTTTGGAGAATCTGTCTAGTAGGTCAAAATAGGTTTGAGGGAGGTGAGGGGGTTTTGAGATTATTAATAAGATATCATCAGCATACAGGGCGCCGGTCGTGTGATTGCGAATATGTGTTAACCCTGAGATATCTGGATTGTCTCGAGCGCCGCCACAAGGTTCGATACATAGGGCAAACAAGAGAGGGGATAAAGGGCACCCCGTCTCGTGCCGCTCTGAATATGGAAGGGAGTGAGGGGAAACACTGAGTATACCTTGGCTTTTGGGCTGAGTATAGAGACATAATTGCTCTGCTCACCCGACCCCGAATCCAAATGCTGCGAGTGTTTCTTTAAAATGGCCAGTCAATCCTATCAAAAGTTTTTTCTGCATCCAGACTAATAACATACTTTGATTGTTATTTTTGTTTGCCAATTCAAGCAGATCAATAAATCGTCGGGTATTGTCCGCTGCCTGCCGCCCCTTGATAAAACCGACTTGATCTGGAGTGTATTAGTTCGGGTAGGATTAGACTCAGTCTGTTAGCCAGAAGTTTAGCAAATAATTTGATATCAGTATTAATTAAGGATATAGGTCTATAACTTTTACAATTCAGTATTGTTTTTACTAAAGTGTGTCTCCTGGAGGAGTAACACCTCAGCTTGTTTTCTCCTATAGTCGGAAAAGGCTAGTTTTCTTTTTATTGGGCTATTAAAGCCCTTAACGTTGTGTGAAATTAGGGTTAATGTCATCTTTTATTAAAAGGGAGGTGCGATGTGTCACATGGTGAGTACTCACTGCTGATGTTGCCCGTTGGAATCCTTTCTTTACCTTTTTCTGCTTGAATCTGTGGCACGACTCTTGATACCCAGTATCTTGGGAGTGTGGGTGGGGGGGAGGCGGTGGGGGAGGCGGTGGGGAAAGGTTGGACGGACTAGGAAAGCTACATGAAGGGAAGAACAAAATAAATTAATTAATGTACAAAATAAGAAAAGTAAAAACAGGGAAGAAAAAAAAGAAAAGACAAGAGCTCGCCTCAAGGGACCCCGAGGACGGCTCCTGCGCCCAGAGGGAGGGTCTTCAGGCATCATCACCTGGATGAGCCAGCCTCCAGAATTGGAGTCAGACCTCCCTAGGTCTTGAGGCTGGTCCCCTGTTTTAGGGGACCATGCTGGAGAACACATATGCCACAACGAGGCTAGGCCTGCCGGCATTCTTCTGAAAATAAAACAAAATTGCAGCAAATAACTTGAACATACTAAACATGTTAAACACCTTAAACTTTAAACTTTAAATAATGAAATATAATGCTTTCTGCTAGAGAACGTGAAAACTCTCTGTTGAACCGACCAATACCCGCTAGAGTTATTGAACGTTAACCCCGCGTAACAACAATTTATATAATTTGGGAATAATGTCAAAGTATCTGTAATAACTATTAAGGTACCAACCAACCGTATATTATTTGTAAATTTCGTCTATCTGATACCGCACAAACTTACACATACTTACAGCGATGTATACAGGTATATATATACATATATATATATATATACATAGGGGCGAGCGTGGGGGGATACCAGCGAACAATGAATAGTGTTAACTGATGAATGTGGAAAAAGCCTAATTAACAATAATCTCTATGAAAGGTAATGCATTTACTTTTTATGTTTTGGGTTAAGGTTTGGAGTTATGCGTATTGAAACCCTTAAGAATATGGTTAACTCTTGATGAGAAACCAATCCTATCTGTGGGGCAGTCGAATAATTAGTGTACTCCCCCACTTTTCTCCCAGCGAGGTAAAAGCTGACTGTCCCAGTCTTATAGTGGAGCCAGAACGGAGTCATAGTCAGTGTAGAAATTCAGCAATCCACCGTTCGAGCTAATTGAAGAGATGGTAGCGAGCCTGTTGTGGAGATATACCGGCATGGATGGAAGGTGGCTAAATTGAGTGTTTCTTTTCAATTAAGCCTTGGAGGTAATACAGTTGTGTGTCAGTGGTGAGTATTAGGAAGTCAGTAGGTGTTAGAGGATATTGTAGACCGACCTAGCCAAGATATATACGGGATATATATCTACCTATCAATTATATATATATATATATATAGGTATAGTGGATACCGACAGATATAGTGTGTGAGTATAGTATGAATAGTACACCAATGGGGTTAAGATGATAGTCTTCTACCTGTGTGGCCTAAAGTATGGCCAGGTACAAACAAAGTATATAAATAAGTAAATAAATAAATAAAACTTTGACAAAGAAAAGATAATTCGTAAAATAACTCATAATAAAGTAACATGTAACCGTGTAAATAAGCCAACTTATATATGTTATATCTATATGCATAATATGCATAACTATACAGATAACCATACGGATAACTATATAGATAGCTATGTAACCTATATAACCCATACAACTATATAGATAGCTATAGATAACCTATATAGCCTACATAACTCTTATATATGTTATATCTATATACTTCTCTATACTACGCATCATGTGGTGTAAAATTTATATATACTCCATACTCCTCCCATCATACTCCCTATTATACTGTACTATGTCACCCCATATTATACTACCCGTGCTTATATACCTGTAATTGTACTACATTTGTGCACGTCACAGATACATAAATATATACGAGCACCAAGCGCTGTACCATGTTATATCATATCTCGTATATCAGACTAACATTTTATGCATATAATACATGACATATACTCTAGCATATACTTACACAAATGCTTTCACACATACAGATATATACAGCTAAACACTGGCACGTGCGTGAAGAAAGATATATCCATAAATACATACATCCATACAATCACACGTATACAAACATATATACAGAAACAAACATACATATGTATCCACACTGACCTGTGTATTATGTTAGTTTATTAGTTTATTAATTTGTTAGTGTGTGGTGTATAATATAGTGCATTAGTGGGGTGGTTACTGGGGAGAATGCCACTATATTGTGGTTCTCAATTGTGGTGTGTCTCGGAGGGCTGGTGTGCCTCCGGTCTGCTCATCCGGCTTCCTCCTTTTGTCTCGGGTTCCCTCTGCATCCGGATCTCTGATGACGTCGGCGGCAGCCATCTTGGTGGTGGCGTCGGATAGCTAGTGTTTCCCGGGTCTCGCGAGAGGGGGTAGCGTGATGATGACGTCATACCCAGTTTCGTGCCATCTTCATTGCAGCTCCCGCTCCACTCCAGGGAAGATCAAGGTAAGATGGCTGCCGTTCTGAGGTGGTGTGCGGATCAGCTCCAGGCAGGGATCAGGATCTTGAAGACGGGGGTAAGTCCAGATACTAGCGGGGAGTGGAATTTTAATAAGGATACTCTTGAGAATAGGGAAAACTTAGGGAAAGTTCAAAAACAAGAGGAACAGGTTCACTCAGAGCCTGATGTCTCAGGAACAGTGGTGTTCTTTGTTTTGTTGGCTCCCACTTTGTTCCACAAGGGGCCAGGGGAGCTGTTAGAGGCAGATGGATGGTTTGATAGTGGGGAACCCGGCATGCTTCGGGTGGCTCCGGTGATGCCCAGTTTAATTAGGAAGCCCTCTCCGTCTTCAGGTTTCCTTAGAGTTTGAGCTACTCCGTTTTTGATAGAGAGAAGGGCACAAGGGAACAACCAACGGTATTTAATGTTATTGTCCCGGAGCACTCGTGTGGTGGGGGCCAGGGCTCTTCTTTTCATGAGGGTGGCCGGGGCCAGGTCCTGGTATACCTGGAGCTTAAACCCTTCAAACTCCAGTGACCTGGCTTCCTGGGCAATTCTGTATACTTCTTCCTTGGTGCGGAAGTGATGGAACCTGGAGACAATCTCTCGGGGGGGGTCTCCGCTCTGCGGTTTCCCTCGAAGAGCTCTATGGCACCGGTCCAGCCTTATCTCTGCCTCCGGTTTGTCCGGAAAGAGGTGCTCCAACCATCTGAGAGTAAAATCCTCTGGGTCTGTGATATTTTCGGGGACACCACGCAGTCTAATGTTGCATCTCCGGTCGCGGTTTTCAGCGTCCTCTGCTTTGTCCTCAAGGAACTTGACTTTATCTGTTAGAGAAGATATTTGTTCTTGAGTATGGGAGATGGCAGCCATTTCTTCATCTGCTTTTGTTTCGAGAGTGTCAGTTCTTTCGCCCAGGGCATCTAAGTCCTTTCTGAGGGCCCATAACTCAGATTTGAAAAACTTTTTCATTTGTGAGCAGAATTCTTTCAGGTCCTTTCTGCGTACCACTTCTTCATCACCCTCGTCTTCTGTAAAGGGATCAGTTTCAGGGTCTTTGCAAGAAGGTTGAGCGGGAGACTCCATCTTGTCCTGCTTATCAGATGGGGGCACCGCACTCCTTCTAAAATACGTAGAAACCGGCTGGCTTTTTGTGCGGGCAGCCTTGCCTGAAGCCATCTCTGCTGTTTTATGAAGATTATGCAGTATAGTGAGCCGGGGAGCTTTTGAATTTGCCGCTTATATTCTGCTTATGAATGCCGACAGGTGAGGAGCTCTGGAATCAAGACTCCATTCACCTCAGCGTCGCGCATGCGCCTCCGGTATTTTTTTTATAGATTGGGGTATTTTTTATATGGATTGGGGGTTGGGGTATTTTTTATATAGATTGGAGCGGGGGTTGGGGTATTTTTTTTATATGGATTGGATATATATATATAGACTTAGAACTTTGCAACTAATATTGACAGATTTATTATAAATCATTCTTCCTGGTATTGCACAGGTTATTAAGAATTTATATTAGTGTTAGGGACCCCTGGAATTGTGGTCTGCCGTGCAGTGGCTCAGGGGCTTACAACAATTTTGGCCAAAAATGTTAAACTAAAAGACCATTTTATTTAATAGATATTTATACATATATATTTAGGCACTGTACCGTGTATGAATTTCACTGGATGTGCACTGAGCTCTGTCTGTGTTTTATGTTCTATCTCTGGTTTTAAATATATATTGCCATGCTCAGTAGCACTCCTCTGTGACACTCATATGCTTATATATATGTTGTGGTTATTTTTGGGGTTCAATAGGAGCTTGTTAGGTGTCCAGTATGTTTTACAATTCTTGTTCAGCTAGTCTTAGCTGTTTGGAGGGTGGCAACCTCCTACCTAATTGAAGCTTACCCCCTCCCACATTTAAATGGTTAAAAGCTCAATCCATAGCATCTTCCACTCAGGGGAACTTGCTTGCATGCAGTATGGTTGTGACAAATCTAATACAGAGTGCTTTTCCTGGTAATGTACAGGTTATTAAAAGCTTCTATCAGACTTAGAACTTTGCAACTAATATTGACAGATTTATTATAAATCATTCTTCCAGGTATTGCACAGGTTATTAAGAATTTATATGAGTGTTAGGGACCCCTGTAATTGTGGTCTGCCATGCAGTGGCTCAGGGGCTTACAACAATTTTAGCCAAAAATGTTAAACTAAAAGACCATTTTATTTAATAGATATTTAT
>WSYH01005318.1:0-45399 GCA_036426205.1 Ascaphus truei | reverse complement strand
TTTTTTTGGATTAACCCCATGCAGTTTGCTGTCTCTTTACTGGTCCTCGGATTGGTTCGTATGCTGTGTGTTTCTCTATGGGACTAGCATCTGCTTTTTTGCTTCATTTCAGTGTGCTGACTGGCCTCTTGTGGATTGTGTGTGTGTGTGTGTGTGTATAAATAGAGATATGTATAGATGCATGTAGCCGAGCTCCTCCTTTTTACCCCTGTGCTGGACAGGGGAAGCTGCTGGCTAGTCCTTTGGAGTTTCGCGGCATACCTGGCAAGTGGGGGCCGCCATCTTGGGAATCACGCATGCGCAGAAAGTCAGAGGGTTACGGCGGCCATTTTGATGTCGCGCAGAAGCAACGTTGCGCATGCACAGTAAGACAGGCTGCGGTGTCCCAGGAGCCTTAGGGAGTTGGAGAGAAGGGAGGTTTGGTGCGAAATGGTCCCGCGCGCCAGTCGAGAGCAGGATGGCCAGGGGTGAGGACGTGTTCAGGGTGCCAGTGGCCCCTGAACTAGGCCAGATATCCGCGGTTTGACTTGGGGTAATCGACCCTGCCGGTAACCTGGAAGGAAAGGCTAAGCGACAAGCTGACAGAACGTCAAGCGGTGTTCTCCACCAGCGAGATGGATGTGGGCTGCAGCAAGAAAGCTCAACACACAATCCAGTTGAATGCACCACTCCATTCCGGGAGCGTTTCAGACGCATCGCTCTCAGAGATGTGAGGGACGTCCTGAAGGAAATGGCATTGTAACGGAATCCTGTAGCCCCTATGCCTCCCCCTATCGTGGTAGTGCGCAAGAATAATGGGTCCGTCCGCCTATGCGTAGACCACAGCACCCTGAACAGCCATACAGTACCCGACCAATACACATTGCTGCGGATAGAAGAAATCCTCGGCACCCTATCAATGTCAGTGGTTCAGCATGCTGGACCTGAGGTCTGGGTACTACCAGGTACCCATTAGCTTCGGAAACCAGGAGAAGACTGTCTGCCCCCTTGGATTCACCCGAATGCCCCAAAGCATTTGTGGTGCACCGGCGACATTCCAGAGGTTAATGGAGAAGACAATCGGGGATATGAATCCCCGGGAATGCCTAGTATTATCTGGACGACATCATCATGTTAGGTAAAACCCTGGAAGAGCACGAAGAACATCTCCCTGACGGTACTGGTAGACTGGGCAAAGGCCTGAAGTTGTCCCTGGACAAATGTCGGTTTTGCCGCACGTCGGTCACCCATGTGGGCAGAAAGATTAGCTACCGACCCCACTAAGGTCAAAGCTGTAGTAAACTGGCCCATGCCAGACAAATGGAGCTCCAATTCTTCCTGGGGTTTTAAGGATACTACCACAGATTCATGGAGGGGTACTCCAGCAGGCCAAAGTCCTCAATAACCTATTGAAGATCTACTCGAGGAACCTTGGCAGAAGGCCGCATCCCCCACAGACACCATTCGGATATAAGTGGACGTTCGCCTGCGAAAAGGCGCTCAGAGGACTCAAAAGTCTCACGGAAGCACCTGTCTTGGTCTACGCTGATCCAGAGCAGCCATATATCCTGCACATAGATGCCAGCTTCAACGGACTGGGAGCTGTACTACACCAAAAGTACCCTGCCCAGTGGCGTATGTGAGTTGAAGCTTGACGCCGAGTGAACAAAATTATCCGGTTCACAGACTGGAGTTTCTCGCACTCAAGTGGGTGGTAGTCGAAAAAACTCCACGATTACCTGTACGGAGTCTCTTTTCGAGGAAATGGACCGACAATCCGTTAACCTACATTTTGACCTCCGCTAAATTGGATGCCACCGGTCAAAGGTGGTTGGCCGCGCTATCCAATTACCAGTTCACGCTAAAGTACAAGCTGGGGCCCTTGAACATCGGAGCCGATGCTTTGTCCAGAAGACCTGGACTGAGTGAAGTGACAGACGATGGCCCATGGGAAGAAATCCCTGGACCTGGGATTCGGGCAATGTGCTCCACTGCAGCAATAGTGGAGGACAAGATTGCGTTCTCCGAACTAAGAGTAGCCGATTCACTGGGATGTCAGTCGAAGGCACTCCCTACTGCCACCCCAACGGCATGTCTATCACCCAAGATACCATCGTAAGATGGAAAGAATTGGTGGTGTATCAGATGAGAGATCCAGTGGCTAGAGCCATACGCCAGGCTATCCAACAGAACAACCCTACCGACAGTCGCAGTTATTATGAGGGAATGGGACAAATTCCTCATGGAGCGAGGTCTCTACAGGATCGTCCCTTATCACAACCATCCTGATAGGAGACAACTGGTACTGCCCCGATGCTTGCAGTACCATGTTCTATGATTGCTGCTTGACGATAATGGACATCTGGATATAGATAAAACCTTCAGCCTAGTGAGAGACCGGTTCTTCTGGCCCAAAATGCGTCAATCAGAAGAGCACAATTGTAGAAAATGCCTGCGGTGTATACAGCGGAAGACACTGCCCACACGTGCAGCCCCAATGGGCCACTTAAAGAGCTCTGGTCCCATGGACCTAGTCTGCATGGACTTTCTCTGTATTGAGGCAGACTCAAAGGGCATCAGGAACGTCCTGGTAGTGACGATCACTACACCCGATGTGCCCAACCAAGGATCAGAAAGCTTTCACAGTAGCGAAAGTGCTGTGGGAGAAGTATTTTATCCACTACAGATTGCCAAATCGGATGCACTCCGATCAGGGGAGAGACTTGGAGAGTAAGCCGATTTTATAGAACTCCAACTTGCTCAACATCAAAGTCTCGTACTACTCCATACCAACTTGAAGGAGACGGTCTGCCGGAGAGGTTCAACCGGACCCTTCTGGATATGCTAGGCACTCTTAACGGGCTCCCAGAAAGCCGAATGGAGCAACCATGTCGAACCGCTAGTGCGTGCGTACAATTGCACAAGGCATGAATGCACGGGTATACCCCCTACTTCATGATCGGCCGAGAAGCGCAACTGCCTGTGGACATACGTTTCCGGGTATTGCCGATGGAGTGCCGAACATGACTAATTATAAATGTGAGGGGGGTCCAGGACAGCTTTCAATGCGCATATCGGTTGGCGGAAAAAGCTACTGCCCAGCTGAACGCGAGCAACAAGCGAAGGTATGGCCACAAGGTCCGCCATCGGGAACTTCGGCCCGGAGACGCCTATCTCCTGGGAAATCTAGGAGTGCCTGGTAAACATAAGCTAGTGGACCGCTGGCAAGAAACTCCCTTCAAGGTAGAATCCCAGATGCCGGGCCTCCCTGTCTACCGAATACAAGACGCAGATGGAAGGGTAAAGGGCTGGCATAGCAATCACTTGCTGCCCATTCCTCAAGTGGGGGAAAGTGACCCCGAACCGGAGTCAATAGCGACAGCCAGTGAGTCTCAGAAGAGTCCAAGGAGAATTCAGCTTCGGTTGCAGAACCGACTCTCAAGATCCTTTTGGAAGGAATCTCCGCCAACTCCAGTAGACTGGTGGGCACCACCCAAAGAAGCAACAGGTAATGGGCCAATGCCTCAAGTTCCCTGCCCAGTGGCTTCAACAAGCCGTCCCCTCGACCCAAGAAGCCTGAGTTTCGTTCCTATAAGAGACTGTTCAGAGACTGATTCACCCCTTTTGAGAGGGCCAGGGTGTCACGAGAGAATAGCACATATATACAATAACCGGGCCAGATTGAACAAGACATAGGAGTTTATTTCCTATGAGCAGAACAGACAATACATCAAGCAAATAACATTACAGAAATATATACACTTACTGAGGTTGGACAAGGAGATATTCAGCCGAATAGCAGCTCCTTAGTTGTTATAGGTCACAACAAGCACGACAAAACGACAGCAACAAGCAACTATCAAAGGAATAAGGGGTGCAAGCAACTATATAGACGCAGACCCCCATTCCTACCATGGCAGTTCAGTTATTGGTGAAGAAAAATCTTGACCCAATCACAGGTTGCCAGGTAACGCAAAAAGCTGGGTTTACCCAGCCCCTCATTAATACAACCCTCCCCTGTGGCTACTTGGCCAGCCCATTTATAAAAAACTATGACATGATGCCTTCGTTGCCATCCTGTATTATGTCCCCAAGCGGGTATGTTTGAGTCTCCACCAGGGGGAGGATGTAGCCGAGCTCCCCCTTTGACCTCTGTGCTGGGCGGGGGAGGCTGCCGGCTAGTATATCGTAGCGCCGGAGCTCCGCAACGTACACGGCAAGCGGGAGCCGCCATCTTGGGAATCACGCACGCCTTCAATTGAAAGTCAGAGGGTCGCGGTGGCCATTTTGATGTGACGCATGCGCAAAAGCAACGATGCGCAGTAGGACAAGCCTGCGGTGTCCATCTTTGGCGACGGCTCCGCAAGGGACGTGTGGTGTGTATTACTATTCTTGTATTGGTTCCTGTGAGGGGTTATCCTGCAGAGCTAGGATCCCTCCCAGGTGGAAGCGCTGTACCAAGGAGAACGAGGGCTAAGCCCAGGCTCCCAGCAGCGGAGGCTTAAGCCTTCTGTGTGTCACAGGTAAGGGCAGCACACGTAGTTCCCTTAGTCATGAGGAAAGGGGGCTATATATATATATATATATATATATATATATCCCATATGAGTCAAGTGACGGTTGTATTTTACAGGGTATTGAATAAACTCCTTAAATCCATCATAGATGTATCACTCATAGCATAGTGGACAAGATGAAGACTCTTTGACAAAGCGCTCAACACGCATGAAACGCGTCAGTATCGTTGCCCATCACATCCCTGATGCCACCCCTTTAATAAATTGCTTTTAATTTATCTGATGTGCTGAACTCCATTTTTTTTCTTGTTGCTGTGCATCGCCAATCCTCATCTTGGAACTACAATAATGGTGTTAAATCTACTTCTCTCATCACCTTTTTAAGCATGTTTTTGGACATGGAACATTTTGACCAGGAAATTTAGGGTTTGCACTAGCAAATCTGAAATTCGATGAGATGTAAATGAATCTATTAGTATGTGTCACGGTATCACCGTCAAATAACCTCCCCCTTGTGGTGTTTTCAGCCTAATGAATATAGGGCCCTGTAATGCAGGATCTGATGTATTGCTGGAAGTAACATTGGAAAGTAGTGGTCCTGTGTCTGCTACAGTGGATTAATTCTATTGTAAAAGAGGTACACCTCGCTAGCTTGTCTCCAAAAGGTAAAAGCTGTCTATTTTAGAACAAGACAGGGAAATAAACTAAAATTTATACTGGGCATCGTTTATGCATCAATAACCATGCAGGGACATTTAAATGTTTTTATAGTAATCCATTGCCCTACAACACAATTCGGAAATATCTATAATTTTAGTGGGTAAAATAGAATATTTTGATGTTTAACAGGGTGAGAACTGATGAGCTTCCGGAGCTGAACCGCACTATTTATTTTCTTTAAGTTCTAGGTCCACCCAGCTCCTAAGATACTCTAGGGTAAACAAAATGGCTGCCACATTTTGCCGTGCTCACAGACTTAAGAGGAAGCCGCAATATCATTGGTTGCAGCTTCCTGTTGGGCATGCACCTAAATCCACATTAAAAACCTGGACATAATGCCGGGAACTTCATCTGTAGGTATTTTGAGATCCAGGGCGTCTCTGGAGCTGAAAATAGCCCAAGTCAATGCCAGAGGGTGCACATGTTCCCATCCTGTGTGGTTAAAAAAAAAAAAAAAATTTAATCTCGTTTGAACTGAGAGGAGAGAGTGTCAAATACGGGGAGTTTTAGAACGATGCCTGATGTTGATAGATCACCATCAAAACACTATTGTCTTGACTCCAGGGAGGTTGCAGACACTAGTGGTAAACCACAGATAAGGAGCCCTTGCCCACTGCGGAGATCATTTTTCATAGCACATACAAGAACAGATCAAGCTGTGAATCCTTCGGGTGGGAGAGCTATAGGCCCCTATTCGTTGCTCAAGATCATTTAATGTGTTTGTGTATCAATCACCCTTAGGCTGCAGTCCCAGTGCCTTCTACAGGCGTGCGCTTGCGTACAAGCACCGCCCCTCAATGGGGCTGGGCCCAGTACGGACCTTCGCGTGGAAGGTGCAGCTGCGGCGTACTACAAGATTTTCCAAAGACAGTGAAATTGAGTTTACAGTTTGCGACACAGGCGTGCCCACGCCGGCGGCTCAGCCAATGAGAGCGAACCAGCTGCGTGAGGTCATGGCCACGCCCCCCACCCCCCACCCCCACCCCCCCCCCCCCCCCCCCCCCCCCCCCCATATCGCAATCTCTCCCCTCAGATCGCAGTGCACGTGCAACCTCCCCCCACTGGGTGCGCGTGCTACAGTGCTGACTGGGACCGCAGCCTTAGTGTACACCTGAAGAAACTCGTGAGGTTTTGAAAGTTCTGTACACTATAATTTCATCTATGAAGAAATCTTGAACATCGAATATGCTTTTCTCCAGAACCAATACGGTTACTAAAGCTTTGAACTTAACTCGCCCTTTAACAGTGGGTTTTTTTCCTCCTTGCATCTCGTGAAAGATAAATGTTTTGCACGTCTCCGGGTCTGCTGAATTAAAGCGTATCAGGTACTTTTGTTGATCTGTTTGCAAAGTAATTATGATGACTTCATTCGTCCAATTAAAGAACAAAGCAAATAAAAGTACCTGTGGCTTTGACGTCACCAGACATTGAATTAAAGATTCATAGAATAACCGCTCAAATTTGTTTACCATGGAAATGTGAAGTAAAGAAATATATATTTAAAATACTTGTACTTGCCCATTGTTGAGGTGTTGTACTTTTTCTATTAGAAGCGGTTTAATTAATTATACATGCTACTATCCTTATTCACATTCTTACTAGTACAGGCTTGGGCAACTCCAGTCCCCAAGGACTACCAACAGGCCAGGTTTTAAGGATATTGCTGCTTCAGCACAGGTGGCTCAGTTGAACACTTGGCCACCTGTCCTGAAGCAGGGATATCATTAACCTGCCCTGTTGGTGGCCCTTGAGGACTGGAGTTGCCCACCCCTATACTAGAAACTCCCCCTCACTATTTTGTTCTGTGAAGTATCCAGTGTCTCCCAGTGTAGGACAGCACTGATCTAACTCACAAATCACCTGGTTTCATGACATGCATTATTTTTTACCAGCAGCCCATCTGATTCCAATCTTTCTCACAAGCTGTTTTTTCACTACTTTACCAGTTTTTTTGGTTTTTTTTATAACACATTTAACACGTCACCGCCCTTGGTAATGACCCTAGGCGGGACTGCACTATTAAATAACCTAATTAATGCACAAGTATTTATGCATATCCTAAAGTAGGAGTCCTCATAAAGAATGTTAGACAAAGTATTTATTGGTCGATGCAATGTGTGTTGGTGAGGGGCTTTAATGCGTGAGCAGATAGAACTAGTTCTATCTACATATCACTTATATCTTATTTTTTTTATATATATAAAGGTTGTTGCTCTCAATGGCCGCCTCATCATCGTCCTCTTCGGCTGGTGGCGTGAGCGGCAGCTCCATCTCCGCATCTGGTTTCAGCGTTTCTGATCTGGCTCCACCGCGGAAAGCACTGTTTACCTGCCCCAAGGCAACAGGGGAGATGTTGGAAGGTAAATATCTTTAATTCAGTGCGTCTCTGGGAGCCCTGTTCGGTTCTGGCACACCTACCCCAGTGCCTTAAAGGTGCTGATACATTTGTCAAAATGTCACGGTTTTGACAAACGTTCTAGGATTGAGACTGCTGCCTCTCCTTAGTAGCCGGCTGGCGGCAGCATAACTGCAGGAGGAGGGGTGGTACAGGAGAGCATTGAGTGCTGTCAAACAGCGCTGAGCTTGTCACATTTGTGTCCATAATGCTTTGTGCAGCGCTTCACATTACAAATCATTGTGGGGCTGGAATACTCTAAACTCAGCAGGGATTCACACTACAGGGTTCGGACTTGTCACCTTTCCTTGTTCAGCGGTGCCACCGCCGGCCAGCTTACAAATGTCCCTCTTTTCTAGCGACATGGTTTTTGTGTTTTTGGCTGTAGAAAGGGATGCTATTAAAACATTGCTGAATATTTGAGTGTTTTTTTTATTCTTAAAACAAAAGGGAGAGCATGTGAGTACTGATTTAATTAATAGTGATATGTTTTATGTAACCCCTGTCATCTAATAAAAGTTATATTTTATTTATTTCATTTGGAGGTGTGCTACAAATTTGGATTCGAGAGTACTCGCCTGCTCTCCTTTTTGTGTTGTTTATTACCCCAGCCCTTTAGTATGCAGCCTCCGTTTACCATAAGTTTATAATTATTGGTCTATTAGGTGATTCAGTTGATCATTGGCCTGCCTCTGTCTTTTGTCGTTTTTTAATTCTTGAGGTAATTTTGAAATACCTGCAAGATTTCAGGGTGCGTCACAAAAATGGCATACAATAATGAGAGAGCAGCAGATAGGCCCAGATCCTGGTGCTGTACTTCTAAAACTCTTAACACATGCCCTCATTCTCTCCCCCTCGACTATTACAACCTTCTACTGTTTGGCCTTCCTGCCCCTCGCCCGTATCCCCTACCATCTATCTTAAATAGTGCTGCTAGAATCAATTTACTGTCGCTTAAATCTCTGTGTCTCTCCTGCTGAAATCCCTCTCTTGGTTGCCTATTAACTCCCGTATTACACAATTCTCCTCCTTTATTTTAAGGCTTTACACTCTTCTGCCCCTCCTTACATCTCAGCCCTAATTTCTCGCTATACACCATCTAGACTCTTGCGTTCTGCTCAAGGATGTCTTCTCTCTACCCAATTTTGTATATAAAGCTCTCTCCCGCTTTAAACCTTTCACTTATTGCCCTACCCCTCTATCAAACTATTACCCTCTCTCCACTTTTTTTTTTTGTAACAATTTCTTTTATTGGTCAAGTTCACATATTACTGTACATACATTGTTGTCATGAGCCCATGACCTTTAGTTTAGGTACATCGTGACCAACATCTTTTTCTCGTTTTCCTAGTGTAAAGGAAGAGGTGAGATAGAAAGAAAAGAGCAAGGAAAAGATGTAGAGGGATTGAAGGCAGGGGGGGGGGGGGGGGGGAGGTAGACTAACAAAGGGAAACAGGGGGTGGGAGTGTGGAACCCCGAGGCCCTCCTGGGATCCTCGCCTTGGATTCATTACAGATTTGTCCGGTTCAGGGTCTCTCCCTCCTGTCATTCTCAAGGTTTATCTCTCTCTATCCTGGTCCATCTTTATTTTGGAATTGAGCATCTTCGTTCTTTTGAGCATATCATTCAATTTTTTCCCCTTCCATAGTCATCACCTCTCGTCTATTCTTCTGATCCCTGATGTGTCTCTGGAAACACAATAAAGAAAAACATGAACCAGACAACGTACAAAAAAAGCACACCACGAATCGTCTCACCCACCCCCCTACACAAAACAATCTACACCCCCACCCACGGCCACCGCCCCCAACCAAGTGCACCTAACACCGCCGCAGCCACCGACCCAAGACCGCCCAACCTGCTCCCTAAAGCCTTACTACACGACCAGCAAGTCGCGCCATCCCCCCCACCCACACCCCACCCCGCCCAACCCTCACCACCCGCCCCCCTCCCTGCTCCCCCCTCCCCCCCTCGCGCCCTGGCCTTTAGCCCTCCGCCCCCACCCCCCCACCCCCGCCGCCCCCTGCCCTCCTCCCCCGGGCGTCCGCGGCTGCCCCCACTCCGCTTGGATACTCTCCAGCGTCCACTCTGGCCGACCCGCCAACCTCCGCTCGCCTCCCCACACCCTCCCCTCCTCCCACCCCGCCCCCATGAGGGCCCCCAACCACCCCTCCTCTCCCCGTCCAACTCCCCATCCCCTCACTACCCCCCCGCCGCCCCCCCCCCCCCCCGCCCGTTCCGACCCCCTCCACCCCACTCCCCCCCCCCTCCTCCAACCTACCCCCCTCCACTCTCCCCCACCCACCCTCCCCCCTGCCCCAGACCCTCCCTCCTTCTCCAGCTCGCACCCACCCCCCCCCCCCCCCCCCACCTCTTACCACCCCCCACCCCCGCTCCCTCCCTCAGACCCTCCTCTCCCCACACCACCTCCCGATTCGCCCCCCCCGCCCCCCCCCCCTTCTCCCTCCCCCCCCTCCCACAGCAACCCCCCCGCCCGCAACCCCCCCTCCACCACCCCCTCCCTTCACCCCCTCCCTAACTCTAAAAACCACAGAAAAACACTAACCTCTGAAAATAAAAAAAAAAAAAAAAAAAAAAAAAAAAGAAGAAATTAAACAACCACAAAAAAACAAAACACGAACAAAACAAAACTAAAAAAACAAAAAAACCCCTAAAAAGACAAAACATAAACAAACCCCGGAACACCACGTCCCCCAACACAACACTAAGCACACCAAAACAGGCCACAACTCACCTTTAGGCCTCTCTAAACCTTAACCCACCCACCCCCCCCATTAACCTCAAAACACACCCACACAAGATCACCCTTTCTTTCCCCCCCCCCCACCCCCCCCTCCTCTCTCCCCCCTCTTCCCACTTTTTCCCCACCCCCCCGCGCCCCCCCCCCCTTACCCCCCTCCCCCCCTCCCCCCCCCTCACGCTTTCCCTCATCCCCGCCCCCTGCCCCCCACCCAAGGCCCCACCTCCCCCGACCTCCCCCGCGTCCCCCCCCCCTTACGAACCTACCCCCTCGCACCCCCCCCGCCCCACCCCCCCCCCTCCCCCCCCTACCCCCTCCTCTGCCCCCCCCGCCCCCCACCCCCCCCCCCCAAAATGTCGTGACTGGGCTGGCTCTCTCCCCGAAAAGGGAATCCGGGGGGGGGGTCTGGTGGGGGGGTTTTGTTTTCCAGGATCTGTATAGCACCCCTTTGGCTGCGTTAGTTCATATCTGGCTCTCTCTTCCCCTCCTTTCTCCCTCCTCTTTTCCTTTTCCCCGCCTCCCTTCGTCATTATAGCCTGTTTTCTGCTTTATTGTGGCCGTCTACATCGTTCGGGACTTTCCGGTTAACTCTCTCTCTTTCTCTTCCTATCCTTTTGTGGTTTTTGATTTTTTCGTCTCCCCCAGATTTTTATGTTCCCGGGTTTCACTTGTTGTTCGGCGGTTCTGTGACTGAGGTCTATTCCGCTGGAAAGTTTGCCTTCTTTACTCTTGCTTTCTTTCCCCTCATCGTTCCTTTCCCTCTTTCCCTTCCTTACTTCATCATCTCGCCGCCTCCGCCTGGCTCTCTCTTCTCGATCTATGATGTCTCCTTCATTCCTGTTACTCCCTGTCTTCTTTTCCTGGTACTCCTGCCCTCCGGTCCGCTCATTTGACCTTCCTCACCCCTCTAACTCCTACTCCTTGTTGGCCCCCCATCTGTCGTCCCCCCGTCCATCTGTTTGCTTTCTTTCTCCTGTTTCTTTTTGTTCCCTTTCGCCCCTCCCTTTTCCTCCTTGTTCTTCCTCAAGCCAGTTTGCTTTCACCTACCTCCCCCTCATAACCACGGTAAGCGCCCCCCGTTCCTGTCCAGGCTGATAACGTTCGTTCTCGCCGTCTTGTTCTCGGCGGGTTTCTTTAGCTCTGATCTCTAGGTTTTTTCCATCTGCTTCCCTTCTCTTCGTCTTTTTTCTTCTGATGCAACCCTTCTTCTTTTCCCTCCCTCCCGTTTTTCTCCTGCCTCTCACCCCTCTGCCGCTGCCCTCCCCCCACGCTGGTCTTTGGTCGCGCGCTCTTCCTTCGCGCATTCTCTTCCTCTTTCTACGTTTCTCCCGTATCGTTAGGCCGCGCCATTTCGGATCTCCTCGTCGCAGGGACCATTTTCGTTTGTGTTTTCTCCGCCGCTCCCCTCCCCAGTCCCGCTTGGGTCCTCCCTTATTACATGCTGTTTGCTGCTGTCCGGTTATAGGCGTCTGGCTCTCTTAGTCCTTGTTGTGTGGTGTGATCTTGTGGTGTGGTACCTCACGCTGTTACTATGCACTGGTGCCTGGGTGCCGGGTTCTGTGCGGGGCCTCTCTGTTGCCCCAGCACTTATCTCCCGCCCCCTCCCCTAGGCCATTGCTCTCTCGCTCCTGTGATTCCTTTCTTTTCTCTGTGGGGATTCTGTTTTCGCGCGGCTTTGCTCACCACGGCGCGCGTCGGCCGCCTGCGCCGGGCCCGCGGTTTCTCGCCACTCCCTGTCACTTTAAGGCCCATCACAAAACGCACCTCATTAATGAAGAATTTAGGTAGTTCCACTGGCTGATACTATACATCTCGTATGCATTTACCATGACCCCTGGAGATGCACTTCCTCTACCCCTCCTACTGTCTGTAAGATCTCCCTATATAACACTTCTACTGTGAGCTCTTCAGGGCAGAGAATACTTTTTTCCTAAATGTTAAGTATGAAGCGCTTTATTCCTATGAAGTCACGTGTTGCTGCTGTAAAGCGCAATGTAGATGAATAGAGCTATATAAATAAAGATACATATATTCAAAAGGGTGCAAAGTGGTTTTATTTTATCACTAATGTCTATGTTGCCAATGAGGCTATTTAGACTCATTGACAGGGCCTAGGTAGTCTCACTGTCACACAAAGGGTTAGTGATCTCTCACTATCTCGCTTACCTGATGGTAAATTGCCCCCTAATATTAATATATACATAGTCAGATGTACAGTATATTGTAATACTGTGTTAATTACCAGCTCTGGCTAATAGAGCAATACATCCTTCTCATAGGGGGGAGTGGTTGTGTGTATTAGGCTGGATGATAGGGGTAGGTGCCCCGGGAAAAATGACTGGCCCCCCTGGGGAAGCGAAGTGGGTGTTTATCCCTTGTTGCAATGGGGGAGGGGGGGGTCCGTGCTGGGTAGTAAGTGTGGTGTTAGGAATATATTAACCCCTTTTTAGCAGCCAGCTAGCCATGAATTGCCTATGACAGCTGCTGTGGTTACTATTATAAAAGCCGATAAGAACTTGTATCATCTATTCTAGAAATGGGAGTAACGTCACTTTGTAGATGACGCAGTGTTACCCTGAAGTAACGTTACCCTTACACTAACTATTTCCGTCGTTGCTGTTCTGCGTATTGGCGTAAAACGCAGTCTGCGCAGATCGCCAATCGTGCTTAGGAAGATTGTGAGCCGTTTGAATATTAGTGTCGAAGTACCCTTATAAGCTTAGAGTAAGAAAAGCGAGATTTTTAACGCACAAAATATTATTGTTTTTTTTTGTTTCATTTTTTTACAAAAAAAAGAGCGCGGTTCGACATGACGCCTTTACTCCTTTATGGTACAGTGCTTCCAGCGCGGCCTCATGTCTTCTCTGTACTCATTCGCTTTTTCTCTTGTTCTTTTATTTTCTCTCCCCCTACCCCCTACTTCTTCGCCCACCGCCATCTCGTGTCCGGCGTGTTACACCGTTTGCCCCCCGTTTCCTTTTACCCGTGGTTCTCGTGACCCCAGAGGCCTCTTTACTCTTACTCCTCTATCCGTCCCTAGTGCGTACAGTCCTCAGTTCGTTCTCTCATTCTTACTGTTCTCTGTCTTGCCGGTCTCGGCGCTTCTCGGTCGCTCATCTCTTTATCCTCTCGTTTTCTTCTTTTGTTATGGCTTCCCAGTGATTTTCTTGCCCTTCTTTCTTTTGGCTACTGTTGCGCCTGTCACAGGTCCTCATCAGTATCCCTGTAGCCCAGTAGTCCTGTCTTAACCGCATTCTCATTTCTGTCTCAGGCGACCACGGTATGTTGTTGCTGGCTCCAGTTCTCGGTCCTAAATGCTCTTCCCTCTGTTTTTATTGCGTTCTCCAGTATTACGTTTGGTAGCCAGTAGTATGAGTGAGGCAATATTTACGTGTGTGGCAGTATTCCTGTGTGTAGAGTCCAGTATACGTGTTGTAGGCCATATTATGATTGTCGGTCCAGTATCGTGTTGTAGGCCAGTATTATGAGTTGTAGGCCAGTATTACGTGTTGTAGGCCAGTATTACGTGTTGTAGGCCAGTATTACGTGTTGTAGGCCAGTATTACGTGTGGTAGGCCAGTATAGTGTTGTAGGCCAGTATTATGAGTTGTAGGCCAGTATTACGTGTTGTAGGCCAGTATTACGTGTTGTAGGCCAGTATTACGTGTTGTAGGCTTTATGGGGGGGTTGCTCTTTTAAGGGAGAATAGTGTCTGTTCCTGCTCTGGTAACGTGATACTGTGGCCTGATTTTTAATGGCGCTTAGTGAATCTAGTGATGAAACCAGAATGATTTAGATAGGCGCTAAATAAAAGTGCAGTGGTATAATGATAGATTCACACAGGAAAGAATATATAAGTAACATTAAACGATGTCTCAACCTCAATCACCTTCCTGTGGGATATGTACAGATCCCCCTCAAATGAATAGATCAGGTGGTTGGAAGGGACCACAGTCGCAGGACATCCAAAAAATAAAAGGAAATATATAGTGCAAATTGTGATAAAGCGCAATTTTGAGATGTCTTCTGTCTATAGAGCCAGTGTCTACTATACAATAAGTAGGTGTATAAAAACAGCGTTTTTGCAAACCAGTAACGGTTGGTGTGTATGTAAGGCTGCAGGAGCCCCGAGTATCCTCGCTAGCCTTTGGCGTGAACGGAGATATCAACTCAGGTACATAACAAGAACCACAAGACACACCAAAACATAGTTAAGATCCGGACAATCAGTATTGTGATTAAAACAGTGGTAAAACGTCGTGTACTTCAAATAAGTACATAACATGTAATGGGCAGCCTTAACGCGTTATCTTTAGAGGTAGAAACCGGCGGCTCTATGGGGTAGCATCTCTAGCTGACTGCAGCCACACTCATAGTCCTCCTCGTCGGATCGCGATGACGGCGTCTGGACGTTCACTAACCTACCGGCAGCAAGGGGGCGGCTCCGATCCGGAGCACGAGTGTTGGCAGTGACACCAGGGGACGCACACTCGATGCTCCTTACCCTTCGGGGCAGCTGTGCATGGGCAAGGAATAGGGCTCACATCAACGCGTTTCGCTGTGTTACACCAAGCTTCCTCAGAGGATCTTAGTGAATTCTAGGCTAGGATGGCAAACTCCAAGTACTCAGAGCTACCAATCAGGTCAGGTTTTCAGGATATCCCGCTTACAGCACCGTGGCTCGGCTTTGACTGAGCCACTGATTGAGCCGACCTGTGCTGAAGCAGCAATATCCTGAAAACCTGACCTGCTGGTAGCTCTTGGGGACTGGAGTTGGCAACCCCTGCTCTACGCCATAGAAAGTTAGTGAGACTTGACCGTTCTGTTTTACGCCCATTGCAGAGGAAAAGATCAGGACTGATAACAGAACCCGCCTCCTGATCACTGTCTACACTTTGCTCCCCCTTGCTTTGTCTCAAGCTGGCTGGACGAAGTAATTGAACAATGGTCTGTCTGCAAAAACATCCCTGCTGCCCATTCCCTCTGGATTTGTCCCCCCTGACTTGGCTCTGCTGAGACGTTACTCCCAATGTGTTGTGCTGCGGCCTCTCTGCGTGTTGCTCACAGCTCTGCGACACGACTTGCTAACTGCTGGGGAAGCCTGTGCAAAATTCTTCTGTACATGAATCCATTAAAGCAGGGGTTCTCAATGCCAGTCCTCAAGGGCCACCAACAGGTCAGGTTTTAAGGGTATCCATGCTTCCCCCCACCAGTGATTGAGCCACCTGCTGAAGCAGGAGTGCTAAAACCTGAACTGGGGGGGGGGGGGGGTCTTGAGGACTGGAGTTGAGAACACCTGCATTAAGGGGTTGCAGTAACCAAAAGTCAGCGTATAACGCTATTCGTCAGACGTTAACATTGGACGAGTTTACGTTTACTTATAAAATTTGGTGGGGCAAAAAAAAAAAAAAAAAATTGTGTGTAGACACACACACACACACACACACACACACACACACACCACACCACAACACACACACACCCACACACACACCCACACAACACACACACCCGCACAGAACCCTACACGACCTTTTCTTTACTTCTATGAATATAAGACATAGATTTTTTTTAAAAAATCGGGGGGGGGGTGAGCAAACTATAGAATTGTCCCAAAACTTAAATTAAGATGGCGTGAAATCCCCTCTTAGTGATATTACAACCTTATCTGATAAGACCTTTGTTCCTGATAAAATCACTTGTAATCCCGCTGTGAAAGTGAGTGCATAGTGGGGGTACCCAGAGAAACACACTGCTACTGGCTTTGGGCCACTTTAAATAAAAACCCAAAATGGCTAGTAAGAAAACAACATTGGTAACCTGCGTTGACGTTCATCATATGAAACTTCCTTTTAAAATAGCTCATATTTTGGGTGGGGGGGGTGAACTGCACTTTGAATGACTTGACGTACTATTGTATTGTGAAGGGGCGATAATTTAACATTGTGGGTTCCATAGTTTCCAGGATTTATAGCTGAGCTGCAGTTGTACCTCTGAGCCACTAGGGTGCGCTCAAAGCCTCTTCATTGCATTACACAGCATGTGAAGCTGTGTGATCAGTCACCATACATATCACAGGGCAACTCAATGTTTGCTTCTCTCCCCACAGAAAAAGGAAATATGTTTAGCCTTTAAATGCTTGTGAATACTAAACAAAATGCCTACAAAACTATTATTTCACACACCATAACTTAAAAAAATTAAATATATATATAATTATAAAGGGTGTTGTGTTTTATATTTCTGAACTTTTCACAGTAAATACAAATACCACTTGTGAGCGCATTCGCACGTCTCAGGTCCGCATCCCTGCTGTCCCCCATTATCTCTTGGCATAGAGGGCTTCCCCTGCAGCCAGGGATTCTGCGTAAGGACAGTCACATGAGCACTTCATACAAACTTCCTTGCTCTATTTTCCCTCACAATCTCCTTTCCCCCCCCCACCCCTGTGGCATTGATGGGATAATATGGTAGAACATTTTTGACATGGGCTCTTTAACTAGAAAAAAAGAAAAGTGTGTCTATAACTATATACCTCTATCTTAAGAGACTGCATTGAGCTCTATATGGCCTGTAACCCACTGTAGGTAATATATTTTATCCTTTGTTTCTTATTGCATCGAGATTTGGGGACACATTTACTAAACTGTGCTGTTCTATAAGACTCCTTCCAACCCTGGAATACACCTTAAGGCCCATTCACCTGAGCTATAGGCATTACATAGGACATGAAGATAATTTATTTTTGGTATACAATTTTTTTATTTGCGAAGCATGAAAATATTTCCGTTGTACAGTACGACGTACAGAAATGTGTGTGGGTGTGTGTGTATATATCTCCCAACTGTTATGCTGTTAACAGCGAGTATTAGCTTATAAGAGTTCCATGTAAACATGGATTTCAGGCAAAAGGTGTGTGCTCATTTGCGTGTGATTTCCCAGAATCCCTTGCTGCAGTTGAACCACTATATGCTGGGGATAATGGTGAAAGGCGGGGTTGCAGACCTGTCTAAGACATGTGAATGTGCTCACAAGTGATCTTTTTATTTGTGTGTGTGTGTGTGTTATAAGATATATAATATAGAGGTAATTGGAGCCCTGCTCGTAAGTTTACAGTCTTGGGGGATGAGGAAATTGGTCCTAAAGGAGGGGGAGGGGAGTTGGGTGTTGGTTATGGCAAATAGGCTTCCATAAAAAGGTACATTTTCAGGGAGTTTTTAAACATCTGAAAGCTGAGTAAGAAAGCTTTTAATTGCACTACTCACAAAAGTATCTGTTTTATTTAACCCCTTCAGGGCTTTCTCACATTATTTCACTAGTCCAAGGGACAATAATTACATATATTCAGTTTAGGTACCTGCAATTCGGTTATGGCTTGACGTTGGCTGCAGGCTTATAACGCCTTGGCCAAAGGGTTTAACTAAATGACCCTTATTCATGAGATCACTATTTTATTTTAGCCTAATTGGTAGGAACGCAGGAATCGTTCTTTTTGTTTTTCTATGGGAAGCCAGTGTGGGGATATGCGTAGAAGTGGAGCGGTGAGTGAGACCGATGAGTCTAGCAGCAGCATTTTGGATGGATTAGCGTTGAGGTGGACAAGGAGAATGACGATTTTAGAGAAGATTGCCGTAATCGAGACGGGACATGAGGGAGTGGATTAGGATTTTAGTTCTATCGTGAGTGAGAAGAGGGTGTATCGTGCCGATATTTTGTAGGTGGAGACGACAGGGCTTCGTGAGGGTCTGAATGTGAGGAATGAAGGAGAGATCAGAGTCGAGGATGACCCCTAGACTGCGGGCCTGAGAGGTTTTCGAGATTGTGGTGTTATTGACCGTGAGGGAGAGTGTGGGTGTGGCAGTGGATGGGGGAAAGAATATTAATTCTGTTTTGGACATGTTTAGCTTCAGTTACCAGTGAGACCTCCAGGAGGAGTTTGCAGAGAGACAGTTGGAGACATGGAACAGGGAAGAGGTCGGGGCAGGAGAAATAGATTTGGGTGTCATCAGCATAAAGCTGATAGATTGTATTTGTTTTCCAAGAGAAAAGGTGTAGAGTGAGAAGAGCAGAGGGCCAAGGACAGTCTTGTGGGACTCCAACAGAAAGCTGTGTGAGGAGGAGACCAGAGAAGGAAACACTGAAGGAGCGGCTGGATAGGTAGGACATGAGCCAAGAAAAGGCTGCATCGCGGAGGCCAATAGAGTGGAGAATATTTAGCAGAATGGGGTTGATCGACGGTGTCAAATGCATCACAGAGATCCAGGAGAATTAGTATGGAGAAATGGCCCTTAGATTTAGCTGCGAGTAGGTCTTTGGTCACTTTTATTAGTGTTGTCTCAGTTGAGTGTACAGGACGGAAACAAGATTATAAAGAGTCAAGCAGGGAGTTGGAAGAGATAAAATGAGTCAGGTGGTTGCATACAAGTTGCTCAAGTATACACAATGTCCCGGAATCATGATGGAATAAGTTACTTTTTTTGCGATCCAGCCTCCATCTTCTTTAGCATTGCACCGCTTGCTCTTCCCCCGTGGGAATACATCAAGTTGCTCAAGTAGCTTGGAGGCAAAGGGGAAAAGAGGAGGTAGGTAGAGGGGGAGAATGAGTCAAGTGAGGGTTTCTGGAGAATGGCTGTGATAAGTGTATGTTTTAAAGAAAATGGGAATATGCCAGGTTTGAGGGGTTAGGGTGGGCTTGGTGTGCCAGAGATGGTGCAGAGGAGATGTGCGGGACTAGGATCAAAGGGGCAGGATGTAGGGTGAGATGAGTGTGGAGACATCCTCTGTCATTAAAGAGGCAATCCAAGCTGCTTAAAAAATACAAATGTATATGCATCATTTTTTTTGTTCTAATATATATATATATGCAGCATTTGATTTACCTTTATTGAAAACGAATTACCTAAGCTGCCAATCGATCAGCAAAACCCTGTTTCCCAGGGTTCACTAAATGGCTGCCTTTTAGTTTCAATCGATCCTTCAGTCAGTGTAACTCAGCAGCTTCAATGTATCCTTACATTACTAAGGTAACATTATCTATTACAGTTTACAGCACAAACTGCTGAAACAATTGGCAACAAACTATCACAACAGGAAAGTGTTACAAAGATCTTGCACTGCTGGGGAGGTGCGCTAAACCTGCTATAGACATCAAAGGATACACCATATATTAGAACACATTAAAAATCACATTAAGAATTGAATTTTAAATTATACAAAAAAAGTAGCAAGCATTCTCTAATACTCCAGAAGTGATTTATTTAAAAAAAAAAAACACACATGTAGGATATCGCTTGGATGGGTCCTTTAAATGGATGAAGTGTTCTCCACGATTTGAAGATCCTGTCGCACAACGTAATTTTATTGTGACGTGCGGCCAGTCTATATAGTACTGTACATTGCGCACAGAGTATTATTGATTCTGATAGAATTCCCCAAAATGTTTGAGTACTATATGTCAAAAGGTGTGCACTGTCTCAGACCTTAGGGATGAGTAGCTTCTCGCCAGATTTGGAGACAGTGATGTTGAGCTAATCTTATCTCCCATCGCTGAACACATAAGGAGTGATGCAATCTCATTACATTGGACACTGGGTTACATAGTAAAACTCAAAGCATACATTAAATGGTGACCAATTGATATGATTGACAATGTTGGTGAACGCAGAGCTATTACTTTTGAAGTTCATTCCTCCGTAGAAATCCCTATTAAAAAAAAAAACTTAGAAAATATTAGCTTCCCAACAATTAGTTTTACAGTCTTCATCACCACTTAAGTGTGTGTCCTTTTCCTTTATAGCCTCTAAATGCAGACTTGTACAGTTATTACACTGAATTTATTTTCCTTCACTTCAACAGCTTTTAATTTAGGTTTTGGACTGATCACTTATTTTTAGGTTGAAAACTAAATCTAGATTGTATAATCCAAATGTCATAAATAAATACAAAATGTAAAGATGAGTTTTAATAGTGTAATATTTAGAGTACTGTATACATCGGCACCATCCAGTATTGTGTGTCCTACTTTATCTTCAATATATTGTTGACTTGTCTGTGACACTTGCTAATCATTTTTTAATCGGTATTTAAGAGAAGAGCAAGCTTCTGGATTTCTGCTGTCTGAGTACTTGGGCATACACTGCACTTATACCAGAAGGTCCTTAACCCCTTCGCTGCCATAAGGCTTTCCATTGCCAGCCCACTGGCAGCGTAGGGGTTAAGATTGGGCACTGCAACAATCTTCCCCTGCAGAATTAAATTCACTTTTTCTCCTACATTTGCAGATGGCTCTGAGAGGTTCCTGTGCGAGTCAGTGTTCAGCTATCAAGTTGCATCTACTCTGAAGCAGGTGAAGCATGGTAAGCGGTTAATTGGATATAGACTTGTAACCCAAGTCACATTTTGTAGAAACTATTATTTGGAAGAAAGTGTACGCAGGTCTTAGTGCAAATTCTCCATCTTTATTCCATTTTATGGTGAAGCCATGTCCCCCATATGGATGGGACTTGTCTTACCTTTCCTAGTAAAGCTGGTACAATCTAGAACTGGGGGGCGGGAGATTCTCTAGGGGGGCGCAGTGGTTACAGAGGCCACATGCTCTAAACCCCACACCCCCACGGTATTTAAATTAAATACTGGGGGGGGGGGGGGGCGTGATGCCCCTGCGACCTATTACTTACCGAGATTCAGACGGCTGTTGACGTGTCGCCATGGCAAAGCGGCGTCAATGTCACATGACCCCGTGGCGTCATTTGACACCGGGAACTGAATTAAGGGGCGCGAGCAGCAAGGGGGGGGCGCGCAGCTGCAAAAGTTTGAGGACCCCTGATCTAGAGTACAGTATGTTGTACAACCAGTGAATGGCTGGATAAGAATGGTACTTTTTATTATTATTATTATTATTATTATTATGGCAACTGCTTCAGATCCAGTTTCCACTAATGCTAAACCTTTTGTTCAAAATTGGAAATTTGAAGCAAAATCTGTCATCCAAAAAAAAGCAAATGGCCGTCACCAAAGCTTGTATAATGTATTTAAAGAATATTATCTGTAATACGGAGTACAATTTGCAGTTTCCAGTTATTCCCTGTTGGGATACTAACCGCCAGTGTGGTTGGTGCCATTCTCCCTCTTCCTGTATTATTGACTGTTGAAAATCAATTGTCCCAACCCAATGGTCACCAAATTGTAGATGATGAGAAATGTATATAACCTGCAAATGGAAGATCTAAATTGGGGAGAGGGGTGTCCTAACTTACTTTTAGACTTTACAGGTAATGGTCTAGCTCCTTCAGAGGAACAGGCATCATATTCTTACTGCTTGGAGTGGCCAACTCCAGTCCTCAAGGGCCACAAAGAGATCAGGTTTTAAGAATATCACTACTTCAGCACAGGTGGCTCCGTGGCTGTCATTGACAGGGATCTCCTTAAACCTGACCTGTTGGTGGCCCTTGAGGACTAGAGTTGGTCACCCCTGGCTTGGAGGATTAAAAAAAAAACAGATGAGGAATTGATGACTGTAGTGGTGGATGTGAGATATTATCACGAATGTTTAGCGGGATCTACAAATCTTTTTACCCGCCATGAATTTTCATATTTGAGGCATCACTCAGCGGTGGCTCTTTTGGGTGACACGAAGGAGGCTTTTTTACCCACTGGTTTATGTCCTTTTCGTCCCTTTAGGGCAGCAAAGCTACACCCTCCTACCCCTAAATTAAAATGAGATGTAATTAAAGGTCGGGAGATGCTCTCCTGTCCCTGGTGGGGGTTAGTACAATTTCTCCTTTTCCTACCTGAGGCAAAAGTATGTGAAACTAGATACTGCGGCTTTACATAGTTTAAGTTTGTATGCACTGGCCCTCTGGTTCTTGTATAGCGCTGCTAGTTATACGCAGCGCTTTACAGAGACATTTTGCAGGCACAGGTCCCTGCCCCGTGGAGCTTACAATCTATGTTTTTGGTGCCTGGGGCACAGGGAGATAAACAGACTTGCCCAAGGTCACAAGGAGCCGACACCGGGAATTGAACCAGGCTCCCCTGCAACAATCTCAGTGTCAATCAGTGTCTTTACTCACAGAGCCGCTCCTTCTCCTTAAACATCCAATATGTGTTACAATGAGATGCTAACACTGGGGTTATTCATTACACGGAGAGTGCCAGAAGCTCTAGCTTAAATGTGAGATGCCCCAATCAGTCCCACCATAACCCCCTGTTTTTTTACATAGATGAGAAGCAGGAGATCGAGTTTAAGCATGTTTTCAAATTGCCACAAGCTGTCTTCTATATTCCTATCTGGGCCATGCTCCTATTCCAGCTGTATTTCTATGGTATTTTTATGTTTTTCTCAAGCAGTTGTGATATTTTATATAAATGATTTCCCACAGCTCGTCATAGGGAGCAGGTGATCTAGACCAGGGGATTGTCTCTCTCCTCTGCTGTTAAATCGCTAGTTATCTCCCTTGTGTAGTGCCTGGCTTGTAGATATGCCAATAATTGAGTTGGATATTTCATATTTTTCTTTGTTCCTTAAATGTGTATACGGAGTAGTCTAGTTTATGCAAAAGCTGTCTTATACTGAGGATACCTCCTTTTTTCCCAGTCTGGGAATGGGTAGTTTGCCTTGCCCTCTTGGAATTGTTGGTTTTTTTTGAGTAAATGGTAGGTTTAATGCCTTTCCCCTGCGTATTGCAAAGCTGTGTGTGCTCTGTACTACGCTGTATAGGTGCTGAAGAGTAACGGGTTGTCATTTATGTAAGCTGGGCTACCTTGAGGTGCTATGTTTATGTCCAGCACATTTGTTGGTCTGTTGCTCGGTTTGTGACTGGCCCAGTCATCGTTGTATCTCAGGAGTGCCACTGCATTATATCATGGAAGTGCAGGAAAGTTCATTCCTCCATCTCCCTTATGTTCTAGTTTTGCTATACTTATTCTAGGTTCTCTGTTTCTTCATATGAACAATTTGGAAAGCTTTGTTTAGTTCTTTTTTCGTCTTTGAGTGGCAACATTTGTAAAATGTTAAGAATTTGGGGGAATATTGTAACCTTAATGAGATTGCATTTGCCCAAAAATGAAATGTTTACGTTGTGCCACCTTTTTGTTATGTTTGTATGATATTTTCCACTAATGTTTTTTTTTTTGATCATCACATATATTTGTTGTATGTTAGGCAGAAGTATGGCCAAGAATTTGATGTGCTTTTTTAACCCATTTTTAAAAGGGAAGTATGCAACCCACCTTGTGTTTTCCTTGTCTGCTAGTGCCTCAGATTTTTTCCCCAATAATTTATAGTTAGACCTGAGACTTTGCTAAATGTCCGCATGTCAATTTGTTTGAGATCTCCATAAAGGTTCCAGCGCTAGATCAAATAGCATTGGGGACAATGTGCATCCTTGTGTGTGGTGCCTCGGTGTAATGATTCAGAGTTTAATGCATTGCCTTGTTGTAGATAGTCACAAAGACACTGACTGGCACTGACAGAGTTTGAAGCAGGGGAACCTGGTTCAATTCCCAGTGTCGGCTCCTTGTGACCTTGGGCAAGTCACTTTATCTCCCTGTGCCTCAGGCACCAAAAACATAGATTGTATGCTCCAGAGGGCAGGGACCTGTGCCTGCAAAATGTCTCTGTACAAGAACATATTATTATTATTATTATTACTATGGAAGCAATTGGTTTGGCAATGGCTGGGGCACCAAGTCTTAGGACCTTAGATTGCAGTAAATCAGGTCCACATTGGCTGCTTAGTTTTAATTTGAAGAGCGCTTGTGTAATCTCCTTCGTATACTGGGACAAATTGAAAATTGTGAGCAGTGTTGGGAGAGGGTGGGGCAATAGGGATACTCTCAGAATGAGGTTCATGTTTGTGGTTTGGGTTGCGTTTCGCTAATAAGTTAGTAGCACACTCCACAAAGTAATCATTGAATGCATTTTCAATGTCGGTGGGGTTTGTCAGAGTAATATTGCCCTTAGTGATATTACTTGGTTGTTGATGGCTAGAAGGCTGGAATATATTGTTGATAACCTTCCAGAAGTTCGCTGGCTTTGATGTATGACAGTGAAGATTGTCAGAGTAATATTGTGCTTTTGCATGTCATGTTTGCCTTGTGCACATATTCCGCAGGCATCTGTAGTTGTTAAGATCCTTGGTAGTGCCAGTTACTTTGTAGCTTTTCCACAAGGCATCCCTGAACTGGTAGAGTGCTATAAGGTCAGTTGTAACCCACGGAAGGTGCCCCCCCCTCCCTCCTGTACTCTTATTCTGCGTAGTGGAGCATGGGTATCAGAGTTTTAAGAACTCGGATTGGAAATAGTAGAGCGCAGAATCGGGGTCCGGAAAAAAGTCGATTCTGTACCAAGGGCTGTTGGTACGATCAGCCAGAAACTGTTGTGGGTTCAAGTTTCTAAATGTTCTAGTGAGGAGAACTTTAGGACTTGATTGGGATGGTTTAATTTTCTTTACACTATTGCATGGTCACTGAAAATGTCAGGAAGGATGCCAGAGGATTGGATTCTGATGGGATTTGAAGAGAGAATCCAGTCTAGCAAGGAGTGGTTGTAAGATTTCATGTTTGTTCGGGTGGGTTGGAAAATTAGTTGCGTTAGGTTAAGTGACTTGAGTTATATCTGGATTTTGTTTTTTTTTGGGTCGAGCCAATTGTAGTTGAAATCCCCAAGAACTAGCAGCTCACTCTTCTCATTTAGAGAGGAAATGGAGCCAAGAAACTGGGTGATATCAGTCGGGGACTGTAGAGGGGCTTTAAGGGGGCGAAGATACCAGCAATCAAGACGGGCTTAGAAAAGGGGAGGCAGATTTTGCCAAATAGGATTTCAAGAGGGTTGGCTTAGGGTACAATTTAACAGTGTAAATTGTAAGGTGTCTGCATTATAAAATATCACCCCTCCTCCTCTCTTTAACCTATCTTTCCTAGAAATGGAGTATCCCTGAATGGCGATATTTGCATCGAGGGTTTTAGGGGTTAGCCATGTTTCTATGAGAACGATGGCTTTGGGTTTATGCATAAGTCACCATGCTCTTAGTTCATCCAGTTTGGGCAGCAGGCGCCGGATATTTATATGGGCGTCAGATAGACCGTTTTGTAATTTGAAGGGGGGGTATTCTCAGGGGTATGGGACAGAGTTGAAAAGGGAGGGCCTGGGTTAAGTTCAATATCACCTGCTAGAGAGAGTAATAGTATGAGTAGAAATTTGAGTAGTTGCTTGGAAGTTGTACATCTGTGATGTTTGCCATTAGAGTGAGCGGTGGTTGGTGTGCTGGTTTTCAGAGTTCTTCACCAACATTCAGTAGATAGTGCAAGGCTTTTGAGTAATCCAGGGTATATGGTGATGTTGGGTGTGGGCCAGGAGGTAGGAGTTTGTAATGGATAGATAGTAACATTTCAATGAGGCCACAAGAAAGAACAAAGTTAAGATATATAGCAGGTTCCTTATCACAGAGGTAGGTAATGGTACATGAAGCTGTTGTGAGCCAAGTGAGTGTGTGCAGACTAAACAGCAGAGGTGTGCCCTTTCCTTGTCGAAATGTTTTGCTGCATTGCAATGCTAGCGCCGCCTATTCAGGGTTTGCAGAGGGTTGAGGGGGGTGGAGCAGTTGTGTACAGTCAGTGTTGGGAGAAGCTGCAGTAAAATAAGGTTTAGAGGGGGGGGGAGAGGTAAGTGTGCAGGCTAACAAGCATGGGATCATAGTGTGTTCAGAGTAGCTCACGTTTGTTGCCTTGTGTAGATCCAGTCCCCAGTCCACCTGTAGTCAAACTGTAGTCTAACTATAAATTCTCACTTAAAGATGATCACTTTAAGATGCATCATTTTAGATGCCAATGCTACCCTGCCCCTTGTTCCAATGGATGTCAAAACCCCTACCATTTACCAGCAAATTATCTATTAATGAAACTCAAAGTGGCTGTTTGTTGATGATGGCTAATGTTTTTCAGTGAATGAAGCCCTAAAAGTAGAGGAAGGGATTGTACAAGGTCCTATGCGGGGAAATAACTGAAATAATGTACTGTAGAAGGACCTTAAGAGACTAGGAAGGTTGCTGTTCTAATTGCAGTAACATTTGTTTAGGTTTTATTTTTTCAGATCAACAAGTGAGTCGAATGGAGAAACTGGCTGGTTTAGTGGAGGAGTTGGAAGCAGATGAATGGAGATATTCACCTATAGAACAGCTTCTGGGTTTCACACCATCTTCAGGAGGAAAGTGACCAACCAGACAAAATCATGGAAGTAAATTACTACATAAAACCTTTTTGGACTATGCATCTTTGGAAATCAAATCACCTGTGTATGGAATAGAAAAGTCCACAGTGGAATCTTACAGGATTTATCCAATTTCCTGGCAGGCTGTACCCATTTAAAAATCTAGATGTCTGTTTATTTATTAAGGTCTCCCAGCTGCAAAACTGGGGCAATGTTCCAATAAAAGAAACCGCACCCGATTTTACCAAATAAAAATAATCCTATTGAAAACAGTGCAGAGATTTTTTTTTTTTATTATTATTTTATTCTAATTTTAGTTGGTAGACTTTGATAAACAGACCCCTTGTCCTACAAAGCTATTGATCAAAATTTCTTTGCTGCAGCACTGGGGGGAAAAACACTGCAAGTCAGAGACTAAAAAGTGGAAACCGGATTCTTTTTTTCACCTGATAAACCTGGTGTGGGGTTTGTGTTTTTTTTGTTTTTTTGCACTGGCATCATAAATTGCAAACATTGTATAACCCTTGAAAAGGAATCTACAATGCTTTATATGTATAATTCTCTGCAAACGTAACTAATCATATTTGAGATTTTATGACAAAGTATTAGAGAGGCTGCAGTGTAGTGCGATTTCTATTCTGCCTATAGGACATCACTGAGGGGGAGAGGGGATCTCGGATCTCCCACCCCTACCTGCCCCCACCCCATCAAGCAACGGCAAACACATGACTTGCTGACAAAGCAAGGATGTTTTAATCATTTCATATTGTTGTAGCAGGGGTGCGCAAACTGGGGGCTGCATGATTTTGTAGGGGGGCGCAGGGTGGTGATAGAGGCAGGTGGGGGGAGGGGGATTGGTGGAAGCAGAGAGTGAAGGAGAGCCGTTGGGAGATGCATGGAGGTAGAGCAGAACAGCCGGGAGGAGCGCCCCCCCCCCCCCGCAGTTTCACCCAGAAGTCTTTCTTACTTCCGGTGTCTATGCTGCTACAGCGTGCTCCTACTGGCTGGCTGTCCTGCTCTGCCTCCGTGCAACTCCTAGCTCCTCTGCCGGCTGCTCTTCTGTTTAACTCGCCACCGTTATCTCTCGCCGCCCGCCTCTATCACCACCCTGTTCCACAGGTAGGCATGGTGGGGGGAATGGGAGAGGGGGGGGATAAGAGGGGGAGAGGAGAAAAAAATTGCAGTCAGTATTATCTTATACTATGCTGATTTATTTAAAAAAAAAAAAAAACTAGCATTTGTCATGTTTTACTGTTTTAAAAATGTTATACCGATTAATAAAAAAAATCGTGATTTGGATTACATCAGACGGGGAGGAGGGGGAGCCCCGACTAATATCATGGATGAAAAGGGGAGGGGTTCAGTGTAAAAAGTTTGCTTACCCCTGGATAGATTTCTCTGTCTATTTGTAAATACATACGTATGTATGGTGAAGCCTGCCCTTAAAATACTGTTAAACCTTTAAGACTACAACAGATCATGGGCGCTTCTGTCGAGTGTAGGAAGGAAAATGCTCTTGAAGCCAGTTTTTACATTTTGAACCTTTGCACAATTGCTAGCTTCAGTAGTGCCGATCTGCAGTGTGTTGCTTTGCAATATGTCACGGGTCCCAATTCACTGAAGGAGTTCAAGCTTGATCCTTCATTCCTGCTTGAAAAATAACATGTGCCCACATGAAGCCGTATCGCTGCACACAGTGCTACTTCCACTGTATTCACTAAAATGCAGAAATGAGGCTCTCTAACACTGCAATCATCCCCACACTCCAATACCTTGTACACAAACTAAACACCAATACAGAAGTCTGACGTGTGGGGGCAGAATGTCCTGACGTTTATTACTGGGGAAGTGATATGGGGGGCAGCGTAGTGCACTGCACATGTGATTGCTGTGCAGAAATAGATGTGTATAGCGATACACTGTATCATTATATATTGCACCATGCAGGGGGCTGGATGCTGGTTTTTCTTGTTCTTTATACCAGGGGTGGTCAACTCCAGTCCTCAAGCCCCCTCAACAGGTCAGGTTTTCAGGATATCCCTGCTTCAGCACAGGTGGCTCAAATCAAGTACCTCTGAGCCACCTGTGCTGAAGCAGGGATATCCTGAAAACCTGACCTGTTGGAAGGAGACGTCTGGAGTGGAGCACCCCTGCCCTATATATACTATGGTGTGTTCTTTTTGTATAAATAAAGGCAAGCACCATTTTGATCCAATGTCTTTTTTGGGGGGGGGGGGGGGGTTCTAGATGGAACAGTTTTGAATTTATCTTTATATGTTACAATTACTCAGTCAAAAAATGTGTGTATGTTTAAAATGTAGTATCCGTATTGGTCGTGGAGGTATATAGATTCGTATTAGGCTGTGGTTGTTTTTAATAGACTAATCACTAACGAGACTTGATTTGATAGCGTGTCCAATTTCTCTGATGTCCCCTTTTTGTTTTATTGAATAAATATTGTCAGTGTTTTTCTAAATAATGGTCCAAAAAGCTTTCACTTACGTTTAATGTATTTTTGTGTGTGTGTTCTTGTATCACTTCGTGGGCTCACGACCACAGCCTATTCTTAGTTACTTTAAAGATCCCGTGTGCTTAGAAGTAGATTCTCGCTCTGCATGCACGTGGCTGGCAATTTTGGAAAAATATAATAGCAGCAGGACGACTAAAGCAAAAGGTTACAGAGACATTTGGCCGTGGGAGGCAAATGTAGCTGAGGTTTAGCACTTGTGTAGGATGTGTGACTGGCTCATAAGCATTATCAGCAACTTCGCTAGTCAGCTTATATTCTGCCCTCCCTTTAGTTATTGCAAAAATGAAAAATGACAGGTTTTTGAATGAAAGGTTGACTGAAAATAAATATATATTTTAAAATGTGCTGAATCTCTCACTTTGATTAATGTGAATTAGTGTGAAAAAGTTGTAGTCTAAATGATGTAAGTGGCATTACAATAGGCAATGCACATGTGTACGCGGCTCAATAATTAGGGCTTAAGTGAGAGCGATGCCTAAAGCCTCTAGAACAAAGGTGGCCAACTCCAGTCCTCAAGGGCCACCAACAGGTCAGGGCTTGCTGATATCCCTGCTTCAGCATAGGTGGCTCAATTGACACCGGTGCTGATGCAGGGATAGCCTTAACCTGACCTGTTGGTGGCCCTGGAGGCCTGGAGTTGGCCACCTCTGCTGTAGATTGTAAGATCTCTTGAGCAGGGCCCTCATTTGTATCTGTGCATGTGTGTCCATAGTTCTAAGTACCAGCTTATGTAATGATCACATCTCTATACTCCCTATGTATATTGCATTGCAGAATGTTGGCGCTTTAACAATTTAACGATAACAGAGGCGGCTTTAGCAGCAAAACCTGCATGAATTTGTATGCGTTAATGCACTGAAGCTTCTACTTCTCAAACCAGAAATACTTCACTATTAATTGCATGCAAAAAGTGTGAAATTGATACGTTTTGTGACTGTCCTATCGTACAATTATTAGAAGCTATCATTTGATAACTAGTGCTAGTGGGCCTTGTCATATTCACGAACTGGCCTGGCTTTATGACTCTTAGGCGGGGATTATGGTCCCGGCGCGGGCGCGTGAGAACGAGCGCGCCACCACACGCACTCCTGCAGCCCAAGCAATTTGTGAAAGTGACTGCAGGAGATCGTAGACGCATTGCGGGGGCGTGGCGGATGCGTCATGAAGCTGGTTCGTCCCTCATTGGCTGAACCAGCTCACGTGCGCTGACTTCACGCGGCAACCGCCTGAAAATACAACATTTGTTGTATTTTCACAACGCTGCCGCGTCAGCGCGCCTCTCCACCTGTAGGTGCGCAGGCACGGGGGTAGCTCCCATAAGAAAATACAGCAGAGTGCTTGCCGGATGCGCGCACGCAGCGACGCCGGCACCATAATCCCAGCCTTAGGGGCTTGTTCAATATCTGCCAGGCCATTTTCAGCCAAAATTCCCCATTGAAATGGGGATTTGTGGGGATATATTAGAGCAGATTTTTAATATTCCCAAGATTAGAATCCCAAAATATCCGAGCATTATACTGCTAAACAGAAAAGGGGGTCAAAGGGCATAGAATTAGGAAATCTCTAATACATATGCTAAATGCAGCAAGGTGGGCTATCGCTGCCAACTGAAAAAAGTTGGAGGCACCTTCTATGGTACAATGGGAATCGAGAAAATGGGAGGTTATGAAGATGGAACAACTATCGTACATAACCACTGACACAAGATTACAATTTGAACACCTGTCTGCCAGGATCAGAGTTTAATATAGAACACTGAGAAAATTTGAACGTGAAAATATCTACCATAGTGATAATTATAATAAGGATAATTTGGACTGCTAATTGTGGGTTTGACTTGTTTCTAGTTTCTATTTAATTTTCTTTTGTTTAATTATTATAATGTTTTATTTATGTTCGTTTTGTGATTGTATTTACTATTAATGCTGTCAGTTAATGTTATCGTATATCCGGTTCTCTACTATATAACTCACGTTATGCTATATTATACAATAGGTCTGAGTATTGCTGACTGCAGGTGGCAAAGTGGAAAACTGTGATATGTTTTTTTTTAGAAACTTTGTTTCTAAGTTGTATTGTATATGTTAAATGTTATAAAAATGTGGATTATAAATAAAGAATTTACAAAAAAAGAAATGGGGATTTGTGTCCGAAAAGTCCTGATTGTCAGCGTTGGCAGATACAGAATAAGCCTCTTGCAGGAGTGAGTGTGATATGAATGGAAGAGCTTTATGTGCCATTCCTGAAGGGGGCAGCAGGCAAGATGCAACCATGTGATCGCTACTCAACTATGTGGCCGCAGTCCTGGAATGTACCCACTACGGCACCAGGAAGGTTAATAAACCTATTTAGATGGAGCTTTGCATACGTTTTTATCGTCAACGTGCGATCCCACCCAAAATATACTTTAAGATGAACACTTCATGTGAAAGGGTGGCCAATTACAAGTACTACCTGCATTTGTTTCTACAAACATCTGGATCTACGGCCTTCTTTTAAGGTTTGGCACTTTATCGTGGAGACTGCATGCTATTTCCTCTCCCAGAATCCCTTGCTTCTCCCATCAAGTGACATCATCGGACTAAAAGTCAATCTTTATCTGATTCCCTATGCCATGCTGGTCTATCCCAGACAGCAGGGATTCTAAGAAGGTTTTTCTCCCAATAAGAAAGGTACAAGGGAGCTCAGGAGGGGCCTGGCCTTCCAAAAAGAGTATATGGGATTACATCTTTCATAGAGGATCCTGCAATACAAATAATTCAGCTTTTTTTATTTAATGTATGTATGTCTTTATATAGCGCCATTAATGTGCGTAGCGCTTCACATAGTATTAGCCACAGTGCTCCTCATATGCCTCCTTTAAGCAAGTGGGTCTTAAGGTGGGCACTTTCACTTATGTTTTGGTTCGAGAAGCACTTTTTGGAGTTCTGTTTTTTACAATACTGTTTGGTTTTGGATTTTTACCAAATAATGGGGTGGCTAAAAAAAGCATGAAAGGAGCACAATAAAGAATGAAAAATGCAGGTTATATAAGTTATGATGGGTAAAATGTGACAAAACCCCTCCACTGTACAGAGTACAGCAAATAAAGCTAGCACTTGTGAGCACATTCACAGGTGACTGCTCATTTGCATGCCATTTCCCAGAATCCCTGGCTGCAGTGGAAGCACTGTATGCTAAGGTATAATGGTGAGGAGCAGGGTTGCAGACCTGTCTAGGACATGTGAATGAGCTCACAAGTGATATTTTTCTTTGTCAACTATGTGTAAAATCAATTCGGAAACTAAAATAATATAACTGAAAAACTTTAAATGATTAAGAAAGATACAGCAAGAAACACACCAAGTGTTCAACTCCATTGGAGAGGTGGGTATTTGGCATCGTGTTCTGCTATTTGTTCTGGTTCGAAATAATGTTTGGTCTTGGAAACCATTAGAGTTTTTGAATGTTAGGTTCTGGTTTTGCCCATCTCTCAAAATAAAAAATCTATTATTCTTTTCCATTGGTTCCTTTGGCAGCAAAAACATCACCTGAAAGATGTAACCAGTACACAGGCATGTAAAAGAAACGGCGTTTCCTGACTATCTTATCTCAATTTGTTTTATCGTTAACATGATTTCCACAGTGTGTTTTGCTTTTGACATTTTTGATACTGCAAGACTTTTTGTACCGGGGAACCTCATTCTGGCAACCTGATACAGCGTTTGTCGTATTGCTGATGGAAGAAATGAAAAACAAAGCCATTGTAGACTCGGGACATTGCTTGATACAGTCGTAAAGCTGCAGTCCCTCTGAGGGATAAAATTAACCAAATGCAGTGACGTGTTGTAAGGAATTACATTTGGGTGATTACACGTCATCTGTCGGAAATCTACACATGGATTGAAATTGGATGTACAATTGCTATGTCTCCCTTTTAATGTGATTTGAATACATGTAGGTTTAAATAGTGTGCAAGTAAACGCCTCTATTTTTATTGTGCTCTCCCTCTATTCATCTCTCTGCTTATAACAATTATAATATTTTTTTTCTTGTGTATGATTGGCAGTATACGCAGTGCTATTCATATGGTTTTTGCAGGCACAAGTCCCTGTCCTGCAGGGTTTATAATCTATGTTTTTGGTGCCTGAGGCACAGGGAGATAAAGTGACTTGCCCAAGGTCACAAGGAGCTGACATGGGGAATTGAACCAGGCTCCCCCGCTTCAAACTCAGTGTCACTGGTCTCAGAGTCAGTCTTAACTCACTGTGCCGTTCATTCAGCCCATAATTATGTTTACAGCTACAAAATTCCGGAAAGGTTCGACCTGGACAGATTTCTGAGTCCCTATTGTATTGGATATAAGAAAATGGAATGTGTTTGATAGATGGGTGATTTTGTAGCTGTACTAACATTTCTCTTGGTTTGAATAGCAGAACCAGCAGAATGTGCTGATGAAATAATCACTAATTATCTTCATGTATTTGCTCTGGTGACCACTTTTAGGAAATATTATGTTGGAAAAATATAATCTGGGGGGGGGCGGGGAGGGGTGATTACATACCATCATTGGTAATTAACAGTTCATGCCTATGAAAAATCATGCGTTCTCCTTTATTTTCCCTATAAATCTCTCTGATAGGATCTTTCACACGACGGTCATTATGTTACTGCAGTTTCTGATACATTCATATGCACTCGCGTGTACCCTGTATTGTGGCAGCTGTCTGCACTGATAGCTGTGCTGGTAATGGCAACTCACTGGCAGATAGTGACATAATAAAGAATGCTGGCTAATCACATTATACCTCCTCCACTGTGAAAATATGTTACCAGTTGTCTCCCACGTTCATATCTGTGAGAGTACAACAGATGTTGCTGCTTACACTACAGAGCGCAAACTAGAGCATGTGACGTATACTGTTTTTCCCATTTGCCAAGTTTCTTACTATAAAACACACTGTTATTGCAGCTATAGGTTTTTTTTTTCTCCACGGGTTTGTTCTCTTTTCAATCAATTCATCTTAACTGAGCAACACTATGCCTCCAATATAACCCTATGGGGCAGGGGAACCTGGTCCAAACTCCGGTGTCAGCTCCTTGTGACCTTGGGCAAGTCATTTGATCTCCCTGTGCCTCAGGCATTAAAAACACAGATTGTAAATTCGACGGGGCAGGGATTGTGTCTGGCAAAAAATATATTTTTATATGTACAGTGCTGCGTACATGGCTATACATGTCAGCCCCCCCCCTAAAACTAATTTTAAGATAGCTCTGGGAAACAGACCCAAGCTGGGACTGTTTGGACACACAAAATTACTGCTCTCACCAATAAACCCCTTGCAAGGTAGTCCTGTGGTCACATGTCCCTTCTTATGTTGGACCTGTTTGATGCTTGTCCCATTGGTGACCACATTTTCTATGTCATCTACATTCCTATAACTATGAACCTCGTCCCTTCATGGTTCTGCATGACCACCCCTTTATTATCTTATTTGCAAAATAAAGATTAACTTTCTTCCAATATCTCACAAGGACAGACTTTGAAAGGCCTTACACTGACCTCCCCCCCACACCTCTATACGTGATGTAGGTATTACCTTTTAACTCCTACTCCTCCCCCACCCAATATTGTCATTCTACTTCTGCTGTGTAACATTGTCGGCAGATTCATTTTCTCGTGTCCCTCTCCCCCCGCAAAACAACTTAATTTATTTTCCTTTTGACTGTTTCTGAAAGCCCTTTGTGCCATTCCCATCAGTAGCTTCCTATATCATCCCAAGTAAGCCCGCGTCCATAGTCTGTGCAATAGTGCGAGCACCGCAAACTAAAGGCCGTACCTCAAGGAGGGCGGCCACAGAGCGCACGTGAGCGACGAGGCAAGACACATTTTCATTTTGTTGCGCGATGGCTCGGTCATGAGTGCGGTTCAGCCAATGAGGGCGAACCGGTCACGTGACATCACCCTCGCCACGGATCGCTTCTCGTACAGGTGCGCGTGACACCATGCTCTCCGTCGCGCCCGTACTATATCCGAGGCCTAACACTTCGAGTCCTCACATATAAATTTGTTCATGGCCCAGGTCCCTCTATCAGTCATGTCTCTTTTTCCAGTTACTCTATCTGGTTGAAATGCTATCCTGACCTACTCCCATTCCATTGCCCAATGCTTTTCTCCAGCTCTCTCCTCTATGGAATTCCTTCCCCTGCAAAACTCAACCCTGCCCTGCCTGACTTTATACAGCCTGAAAGCTTTTTTCCAATGGATCATGAACATTTAATTTGACCCACACATTACCCTCCACCTTTCCCTCCCTGAAATATCCATCACCCGATGGCAGTGAGCACCTCCCAGCTGCTCAAAAAGTGGATAATCTCTGACATTTGCTCACATCCTATTCCCTTCCCAATCTCACTTCTCTTTGCCCTTCATTTCCTTCTCTATAACTCACCATGAGCATGCCCCTCCCTAAACTACTGTATCTCTAGAAGTAAATGTCTGTATTATTATGGTTTCCCACTTTAAAGCAGCAATCCCAGATGCTTGTTTTTTGTTTTTACAGAATGGGAACCTGAGGGTCCACCTGAGCTAAACCATGCTGTTTTTTGTCTAACTAATTGAAGACATATGTGCATATTTAGTAAGCGGTGCTGCTCCATAAGACATCTTCCATCGTCGGAAGACATCTTCCATAATATTGACGTGAATGAGCAGTAAGGTGTTTTCAGCACCTGAAGATGTTTCATAGAATAGTGCTGCTTTGTAAATAGGGGTCAACATGCCAGCTCAGGGAGAAATGTGAGAGTTCTGTGAGCTGAAACTAGTGTGGTGAGTGGTCGCCAGGTGTCCAGTATTAAACCGGACTGTCCTGTATTTGGACACTGTCCACTAAAAAAATAGAGTTAATACTGGACATGTGTGTGTCCGATATTACCCCTCTGGAAAAAGTGACCTGACCGGCTTGGGGGGCCGTGGGATTTCCCCAAGCAGGGCTGTTGCTAGGAGGCTGAGCAGCTTCCTCCATCCTGATTGACTGCTGCTGGCTAATGCAGCCAATCAGAAGAAGGTGGCAGGAGCCTGGGGGCAGAGCCAAGGAGAGGAAGAAACAGAATGGAGTGGAGAACAGAGAGAGCGGTGTGTGTCTCTCGAGCGCATGTGTGTCTTGAGCGCATTGCACCTTTCACCATTGAGTGCAGTATTTTTGGAAAAGCCACCCGACAACTCAAGTGCTGACAATGGGGAAAGCAGAAGAAACGTTTAAAAATAATAAAGAAAGTGTTCAATTTGTTGAGACATTTCTGTGAACTATGTAACAAAGGAGATCACCAGAAATCACAGAGGTGGTTGGAACAATTTGCCAAGTTCTCCAACAAACATATTTATTCTGAGACACCAGGAACAAAGGAACTATATTTTGTGCGTTGGGGAGGCATTATGGGACACCCTCTTCAATTTGGCCTCTTCTGCTGCCTGCACGGTTGCACCAGCCATGCTCACACATGGCATACCCAGGAAACCTTTTGCGCTACATGCTGGTGGCATTGATCACTCTACTGTAAAATATTCCGGGAAAGACATTGCAAGTCCTCTGACCTCAATCCCAAATGGGAAAACAGAGAGCATGGGGATGAATTCAGCACCCCTGTGTTCCAATAAAGGAGGGAGACACCATGTGAAGGACTCAAGTCAGAAGTATGCCATTGAGATGTAACTGACTTTAGGAACAGAACCTACAGTACAGATGGCATTTGAGGTTTCCGAACATTTTAAGTTATGGAACATCATGGCTTGGGGAGACGGCTAACTTTGAATAAACTTGAAGACAAGAATCATGGAAGAAAAGCAGCCGTCTGCGCTGATCAACTTCTTTTGTTGTATTTTTAAGGTTGGTTGTTTTTTTGTTTTGTTTTTTACCTTAAGATATCTTTTCCTGCCCTTTCCAACACTTGTTTTTATTTTTTAAATCACCTGTTCCGTTCAGGAGATATAAGCATTTTAAATAATATGGATCAGGAAGACAAAATGAACCTTTCCCCAGAGCCGCTAAAAGTTTCTATAAAGTTAATCAGAAGCTAGAGATTTTTTTTTTTTTAAATCAGGATTTTTATAACTACATTAAAAAAATAATAATAATAAGATGGGGACATGTCTCAGGTTGCAAGATATTAACATTATATAGGCTACAGGAGGAGTGCTTTAATAGATTACATGTAAACATAATTATTGCTTAGGGCTCCACAAAATAATTGCATCACCATTGAGTCATTTACTGCAGTAATTCTGACATACCATATTTATAGAAGAAAAATGTAGGCTTGGAACAAATATGACACTACACTTACACAAGGGAGAAAATTGAAACAATTGTGATTAAAGTTAAAATTCAAACAATTGTCCTGAATGATCATTTCTCTGTACAAGTGAATACTGTACAAGTGAATACTGTACAAGTATTTAGCTGTGTGGTTTCAGTTTTTATTCTGTGAATAGAATTAGAACTTGACACTCAAAGCCACATTTCCTGCTGCAGAATTGTATTCTTTTGTTGCACAGCCCATTGAAAGGCTTTTCTCTACCCTTTTATTTTGTGTAACTGAGGTTCCTCCAATGTGCGATTTCATTTTCAGGTCTTTTTTTTTTTTTCTCCCCCCTAGGTTTAAGGAATTGCAGGCTACAAAAAAATTTAAATCAATTGTATTTTACCACTAACGGGTCTTCCTGCCTCCCAAATATCTCCAGTAACTTTTGGAGTATTATTAATATAAAAACAATTGTTTGCTTTTTAAACTGTGTTTTTCTAAACATTGCTTTATACCTCAACCAGAGGCCTCTTTCTGGCCACAAGGGAATTCAGTAGGTACTGTCCTTTGATATGTTATTGTGCATTCCACTTTTTGATGTTAGAACAGGGCTCTGCAACTAGTTGTTCGTGAGCTACATGGGCCTTAATGTGACCCTCGGAATCTCAGCTGCTCAACAACCAGTATGAAATTAGCTAAAGCACATGTGCAATTTGCACGCTAAACCTCCCTTGTAAGTTAAAGCAGCAGTGCAAGCTGCCGTATTTTAATTTTATTCATTTCCCTTTAATATGTGCATCAATACAATCCACACAATGATAAGTAACTGTCATTGTCCTGTGATCGATCGGCGAAGATTTGGCTCGAGGGTTCACTAAATGGCCGTCCGTGCAGCAGAAGAGGACCAAAGATGCAAAGTTCTGTGGAGCAGATCATGCGACCAGGCAGCCACTAGATATAATTTGTGCACTGCTAGACAGAGGGCATGGCTCAAAAAGGGGTGTGCCAGATCCCGTTTCAGAAGAGGAAGGGGATGTGGCTTTGTAAATAGTTGCTATAGAAACAAAAAATGCTTGTTATATTATAATACATTAAAAATCTCATTCAGAGTTGTTGTTTTTTTTTTATTGTTATAAGTATTTTCTCATAGTACAAAACTGATTTATTAACAAAAACACGTAGGATATTGCTTGGTCTGCAACTTTATGTTGAAGTTTTTAAATATATCTAAGATTACATTGCAATGGGCTTGTGGCCCTTCTATTTGTAGAGGGAGAGAGGGGGTGGCCCGGTATTAAAGGGGGTACACCCCATTTGGCCATCCCCTGACCTCACCAGGGAGACAAGGGGTTAACTGGGCTGACGTCCAGGAATGTGATTTAACCCCTGTTATGACATGTAAATGTGTATTCCCCTGTTTTATTATAACATCTGGTTTAATCAGTGTCTGCATCACACACACACTAGGATCCATCCGGGAGCACAAGGGTTAATAGTTGTTTAGTGATTATAGCCCTTTGTGTAATTTTCCCACCTTTTCAGGCACCATTTTGCAGGCTCCCATAGGCCGCCATTGAGGCTCTATGTGTTTCAATGGCGAATCTTGCTGTTGAGCCCTGTTTCCTGAGAAGCCCAGCAGATGGCGTCCGAGAGGAAGAGCGGCGGTTTCCCATTGTAAGTCAATGGGCCCATTGACTTCAATGGAGAATCCTCGAAAGACCTTTCCAGGAACGAGTTGGCTGCCGTCCAAACCGCTTAACGGCAAAGCGGATACATTTTCAATAGGGGAGCTTTGATCACTTACAAGTCAAGTTCAACGACAAGTGGCGTGGGAATAAACAGTTCTAGAGCACCTAGAAATAAAATTCTTTCTGCCCCTAGTTCCTAGACCTCCCCCCACTCGACCACAACCGGGTCCCCGTATCCTGGACCCCCGATAAGGGTCGAACCGAGAAGAGCGGGTCGCACCATAGGTTCCAATGGCGGCGGCAGAAACGGCTCAGGAAAACGGCTAAGTGTGAAAAGCTGAAATTTGGTAATCCATAGCTCCGGTTCCGGAGGGCCCAGAGGATCAGGGTTTGGGGTATCTGTAGTCACTGCTCCGGCATCACTGCAGAACCATCCTTGACCCTCTTGGACCAACCCGACGGAGTATGGACCCCCTTGAAAGTTCGGGATTTTTCCCATAGACTCCAATGGCGGCCAAACCCCATTGACCGGCTACAGCGGAAAAACCCCATTGACTTCAACGGCGGCGTTGCCCTGTTGAAAGTCTATGGCGGGGATTCCCATAGCCGCCAACGGCGGCGGTTTGCCATTGAAAGTCTATGGCGGCGGAACCCGTTGTTTTCAATGGGGATTTAGTGAAAAACCGTGATTTAATTTACAGCGGAGATTTTTGTATTAAAATGTAAAACGGTTTTAAGTGTATTTGTGTATCTCCGGTTCCGAAGGTCGTAGCAAGTCGCAAATCGGACCATAGGGTGCCCCAGTTCCGGCATTGAGAACTGGGAAGTTTGGACCTGCTGGACCTAACGGAACCGGATATTTTAATATGGTTATGTTTTATCTTTCATACTGTGTTTCAATGTATGGGTAAAACCCAGAGGAAATTCCTTTGCATACCAGGGTAGCATATGGCCAGAAAGGCGACCCAATGTCTAGGACTTAAGTATGTTTCAAAGGATTTTGTCACCTCCACTGTTTGCATGAGGGCGGAGATTACTCAAACCAGAGCAGTCTTCAAGTGTTCCATTTCACACCTCACAACAAAGCATATCCTGCCAGGAATCCAATCTGGTAGACTAGCTGGCATTCCTGATGCAGAGGAGGGGTTACAGAAATGAGACCCCAGAGCTCTACTGCGCATGTACCAGCTAGCAGGGGGGCATGTGTCAAATTGTGTTCCCACGTTAATGAGTGGCTAGAGTTAATTGAAAACCAATCCACTGTACTCAATGTTAAGGATAGGGCACAAAAGATTTATAAACTGCTGTTCACCCTTTATCCTTTGTCTTCTGATATCATCTGATTGTTACCTGATTGCGAGAGAATTGCTATGCTTCATACTTCTCATTCCCCAACCCCAAAGTAAGTATACTTCTTGTTTGTTACTGTATTATTCGTGTGTTCACCTATCCAAAGGAATAAATATACTTTATTATATCTAAGACTTGTTCAGTTCAACCCAGTGATTTGTGTAACCTTAATACCTGTGACAGGCTATCGTCACACTATTCATATATGTTTTCCTGATCCGGATAACTGGTTGAAGAGCCCTGTGTTAGAGCCTCAATTTATAGAGCTACAGTATTACACATCTTAAATTTAAACAGCTGTTAAAACTGGTAAAGGAAGGTGTTAGATGGAAGGTTGATTCCACTTTACTGTTACTCCAATATATATTGCTAGGAAGGACTGAGTCTTTAACCTTTTACTGTGCTTTTCTGGTAGGGTCATCATTTTGAGTTGCAAAGCATGAGACTCCACTGAGGTTAGTAAGTAACACTGCCTTCTAATTCATGCAACTGGTATGTGCCTCCCCAAGCCTGCGTATAGATGAAGATTGGGAACTCCGGCGAATGCTTTAAGAAATAACTACCTAGCAAAGATCTATGTGCTGGTGCTCAGTAGGATGGAGGACATGTCTTCGGCAACTTTCCGCAGCATGCCGAGGAAGGGGCTGTATTCTCTCGTGCTCCATATAGTGCACTGTCTCGTCACCCGCCCTGATAGCATTTGTAGGCGAGTACTACCAGCAAATGAGGGCGAGACGGGACCCGAGTTGGAGAATCCTCCATGGTGCACTGAGCACGGGAGAGTACTTGACCCATTTCACTGACTCCCCTGCCACCTTTTATGGCGTGCCGGAGTCGGTGTATCATGCTTATTTTAGCTGCGCCAGACTGCAGCTCCTCTTACCCACCTTGAGGAGCCTTCTCCTGTACTGGTTGCACTTTTCTCCTCATCTCTATATTTTTGTATGCCCAGTGTCCCGGGAACAATAAGCCTAGGGACGTCCTCGCGAACCTGCTCCTGACATTGGCTAAGACATATAAGACCAGGAAACAGTATTTGGAAGGAGAAGTCTCAATGAACATTGTGGAGATGTTCAGAGCCGTATCCGGACAGAGTATGCCTACACTAAACCACTGGGACGGTATCAAAGTTTGCCTCCTGGCGGACGTCAAGTGGGGTTCTCTGCTCTGTGTCTCCCACCATGGATTCATTTAAACTCACCTCCCTAATTTAGTGCAATTTATTTCGTTTTACAGTACAGTATACGATGGCGTGGTTTGTGTTATTCATTTATTTTTTATATCGGTAGTTTTTTGTCACTGGGTAAAACCAATGAGTTTGCTTTTCCTCAAAGTCGGCCAATCAGCTTCTGCCGATGTCAAATAGACTGAAATGTGTGACCCACCAAGGGAGGCTGTGTGTGAATCAACCCCCAAAGCAGAGCTGGTGCAACTCGACAGCTGTATGCCAAGTGGAAGTCGTTTTGGGGACCTGGAAGAGAAATATCTTTATAATGATATAGTGCAGAATGTTTATTTTGGGCAGAGCTGTAACTTGTAGCCTTTGAACTTTACTTAACCCTTTCAGTGCTAAAGGAGCTATTAGCAGAGAAGTGGTCAAGAGGCTCTGGCAGTGGAAGGGTTAACAACATAAGGGATAAAGCAGGTGTAGCCAACGCCAGTCCTGAAGGGCCACCAACAGGTCAGGTTTTCAGAATATCCCTGCTTCAGCACAGGTGGCTCAATCAGTGACTCCGTTGAAGCCCTTGAGGACTGGAGTTGGATGCTTAAGACTACAGCATCTGGACTTATTAAAGATTGCAAAACATTTTTTTTCCTCTGTGGTTTATAATTTGTTATATTTTGAATTTACGATCAGAAGAAGTATTTCCATATGCTGTGCTGCTATTTACCTAAAGATTGCAGGCACAGTGTGTTTAAATTACAGCGGCACAAAAAAAAAACCCCATCAGATTTATATCTTAAGGAAGGCTGTAGATGGTTTAAATTATTTAGTTTAGTCTTGGAAATAACACTGCCCATAAAGTAATGAAAAACAAGTAGATGTTCAGAGATGCAGTTAGGCTAAATTATATACCGTGGTCATTTTCTCGCTAATAAATCCTGTTACATATACATAACGAGGTTTCGTTTTCACTAGTTATATATTCAATGGCAGTGGGTCTGCAACGCATTAAGGATTTAAAGCAACAATACAGATTAACTTTCCAGAGATATTTACCTCCGTAGGGGTGCAGCCATCTCTGCAGCGTTTAAAGGTGCAGGTCACGCAGGCCAATAGGAAGCCACACCGGAGGACGTCACAGCGTGCTATTGGCCCGTGTGACACGGGACATTTAAAACGCCATTGCTTAAGGATCACAGTTTCTCTGCCTACAGGGATACCGGCACCACTACAGAGGTGAGTATCTCTAAAAGCAGGGAGTCCCCGGAGCTGAAAGTAACGGGGTTCAGCTCCTGAGACCCCCTGCTTCAAGCCTCTAATAAAAATAAATATATATAAAAAATGTTTTTAAAGTTAACCCGTATTTCTGCTTTAAATGTACTCTCCAATTTACTAGGATCAAAAATGTGTATTACTTATTAATTGACTTCAAGGTTTATTTTCCATACTGATTCCATATTCCAGAGTGAAATCCTACGTTATTTTTCTGCTCTGGAGAAACATTGATCAGGCTTATCTAGGTCAGTCCTGGTCCGCACAGGTCCCCTGAGGAGCGATGGCAAAATGTGCGTAGGGCTTTCTGCATGAAGGTTTTTCACATACTCCGTTATTCTTCATTTAAAAAAAAATTTTTTTTTAACCCACCGATTGTTGTGAATTGATTGGAAATGCATCCCCCCCCCCCCCCCCGATCTTGTTTTCACAAATCTTTACAACATAAAAGACTTTTTCAAATGATCAAAACTATGGGGGAGGTTCACTAAACCCCGACATAAGTTATTGCACCAAAATCCTGTGTTAATGCCACTCAAGGAAATTGCCTTATTGAGATTTGTGTATGTTTGGTTTTTATTATAAAGTATTAAAGCAGCAGTCCAAGCTGCCGGTTTTTTGTTTTGTTTTGTTTTTCCCTTTAAAGCCGTAAGTCCAAGCTGCCATTAAAAAATAAATAAATAATTCCCTTTAATATGTGCATCAATACAATCCACACAATAAGTAATTAGCTGAGTTGCCGATTGATCCGTTCACCTGTGATCGATCGGCAAAGATTCAGCTCGGGGGTTCACTAAATGAGGAGTATTCTGCGGTCAGTGTGACTTTGTAAATGGTTGCTATAGAAACAAAAAAGGCTTGTTACATTATAACAAACAGATGAACCAGGGCACTTTGGATTTTTCAACAAATTTGAACTTTATTGTGCCATAAGTACACACAACGTTTTGACCGCTCTATTGGCCTTTCTGAAGTGAAGTGACATTGCGCAGCGCCGTAGCAAGTACATGCCGTCCGTCGCGGGTCTCCATAGTGGACGCGACGGTGAAGGCTGACGTCACGCGGTCTTGATCGCTGGTGGCCAAAGGATTTTTACTTCTTCAGCGATCACTGCGTGACGTCAGCGGCACGTGAGCGGTTCAGCCAACCACCTCCACCACGCCCCCCCCCCTCCCCCCGGTCGCCCTCTCTTGTCTCCTGCAGTATAAGCAGGAATCGCTATTACGTCGACAGCTGACATCACGATGTCGCGTCGCCCTAACTATAAGCGCAGACTAAGTGGTAAGTACTTACAGAGACAGTAGGAGGGTCTTCTGGTGCGTGCATCTGAGATGTATAGCAGGGGTGAGCAAACTTTTTATGCCGAGCCCCCCTTTTTATCCATGAAATTTCTCGGGCCCCCCTGCCTGATGTAATCAGAATCACATGAAAAAAAAACCTTTATTAAACGGTATACAATGTAAATACAAATATGTCTAAGGCCGCACATATAGTGCCCGCAACGTCACCCGTCGCCGCTAGCGAAAGTTGTATTTCGCTTTGCGGTGGCGTGGGCGACCAGGCCATTGATTGGTTCAGGGTCTGTCACATGAGGCGACAGCCCTTAAAAAATCAAATATTGCCGACTTCAAAAAATCGCGTCGCCACATCATGCTTACTATAAGCGCACGAGGCGGCGGCGACAATGCATTTGTTTTCGGGCGACGTCGCATCGCCGGCACTATAAGTGTAGCCTAAATACTTACGCTGAGAGCGGTGACATCACCAACTCTCCAAGCATGAGCACAGGGTGTCCTGCATAATTTTGCAAGCACGAGCGGGGAAGTGTTTACACTTTTTTTTATTATTTCTGTACATTCATAGTATGATTGATATAGTGGCAGCCGACCCTTTCACTCGCAGAGGATCGCAGCGAAGCAGGTTGCCAGCGGAGGAGAGCAGGAACACAGCGCTATTGTAGGGCAGACACCGGAAGGAGGGGCGTTTGACATCACAGCGCTGGGGTGTGCTCCTCTCCCGTACCTCCGAATCACGTGGCCCCACCTGCACTATTCTGTTTGGCCGCGCGCGCACATCTTTTTCGCCTCCGCAACCAGGTTTTGCTGCACGCGCCCCACCTAAATAATCTTGCGCCCGGGGCGTCCCCCCCTCAGTTTGTGCAACGCTGCATTCAATCACAACACCCACACACACACACACAATCACAACACACACAACCAACACACACTCAATCACAACACACACAGACCGACAACCAACAGGCACAGCACACACACACACACACACACACACACACACACACACACACACACACACCCACTCAAATCACAACCAACACAGCACACACTCAATCACAACCAACACTCACATAATCACCACCAACACAACACTCAATCACAACACCCACACACACTCAATCACAACACACACACACACAGACAACCAACAGGCACAGCACACACACACACACAACAGTCCATATATATACACACAAACACACACACACACACTGCAGTCCACTGCAGTGTGTGTGTA
>WSYH01005317.1:0-45409 GCA_036426205.1 Ascaphus truei | reverse complement strand
ATCATAAGTTTAATCCTTTGGAAGTTTCAAAAAACAACCCATATGACCAAAAATATTAATACAGATATTCTTTAGAATATCAGATTAATTGAAATACAATTAATTTAGATACATTGATATAATTTTACTAAACAGAGCATAAATACAATGTGTCCCCTGTACAAACCAGATTAAAAATGTCAAGGATACACTATATAGTATATAGAGAGATGAGATAGATATAGAGAGGAGAGAGAGAATATATAGAGATAGAGTATAGTAGAGTATTATAGATGATAGAGATATAGCTATAGAGAAGAATATAAAATATAAAAATAAATGACTAAAATATTAATTAATAAACTAAACACAGACATTATAGTGTATTAAGTAAATGAAATCTAAGCTGATAAATTAATATCACACATCTTGACATCGACGTATAGTGAAACGATGTGTGACTTAAGGAAAAAATGAAACATTAAAAATAAACTACTACATGTCCAAAATATATGAAAACTAAATTGATAAACATAAAAACACATCATAATACACCAAAAAACCTATAACTAACCAACTATTTTTACTTAACATAAATGAAGTATGCATAAAATATACCCATGAATGATCTAACGACCTACTAAATGGACTGGGATGATATCGAACGGATTAATCGGTGTGTGTGATATTTAAGGAACTTATCATATTATATACACCAAATTGAGAGAGACCTATGAAAATTTACATAAACAGAGGAAGTTGCTTTTGAATTGGATATACCTAATATATACTAATGTGTGTTATGTATATTAAGTTTCCTGGAACAAGGGGTCACGAATGATGTAGATTAGTTCCAGTAAGTCAACTCATTGCCTCCCTCTTTCAAAGCATGACAAGGTCCTTTGTGTCTTTTATTTACTTTTATTGCTGGAGCTAAGAACACACAGTAATTGTGGGTGTAGTGTAGGCAGAGAGTGCTTCTCTATGTGGGCTGCTTCAATGAGGTTAGACTATGGTAAGAGAGAAGGCCTTACCGGGGTGGATGCAGACAGGTCTGTATCACTGTAATCTAGGGTGGAAAAGGAAGTGAGGGCAGGGTCACACTAAAGGTTGAGTGGGATGCCTCCTGTCAGCAAAAAGACAGGGGAGACATGGGAAAGTCCATTAACTGGGAGGACTGGGAAGCTGCCGTCAGCAGTTCACTGATTACGTGCTCAGGGCAAGAAAGCAAAAATTGTTGCATGTTCACAGGCCCCACCAGGGTGTATGTGGAACCAATGCCGGCAAGCTGAACTTAAGGACTGACCAAGCAGAAGGGGGGTCGGGCAGAGAATGTGATTTTTTCCATGACATTACGTAATATATCCCAATGAATCATGTGAAAATTAAAAAGAGACAAGGGAAAGATTGAATTAGTAATCATTATATGGTAAATCATTCTGAGTAATATATATACACAAAGGAAAAGGAAAAGGAGAAAGGAAAAAAGGGGGAGAGAGCGAACAAAGAAAGATTGTAATAACAGGGAGATCAGATGCAAAAAGCCAAGCAATCCACAATAAATAGTTCATAAACAAATAAAGATGAATAAATCCTTTGTGACATACATAGTATATAAATAGCTAATGATATATATAATAACATTAACCCCACATTAATTTCAATATATGGGGCCTATGCAGGAGCAGTGAATTTTAAAATGGCCGAATTTATAAAAAGTAGCTTTTGTTGGAGAGTTTTATTCTCTCCATATGCCAGAAAAAGTGCGAATTCTGCCCCTAGGGTTAACATGGATGCGTGTGGAGGTTGAAATTGGCGAGATGCGAGCTTCAGAAACGTGTAAAAAAAATTAGCGCCTCCTTTTTTTCCCCTTTGCAATGGCCGCGAGCGGCAGCCTTTTGCAGTTTTTTTGGCGAGGCAAAAAGGAGACAATCGCGAAATTTATTGGCGCGAAACAAGCGCTAGATTTGCGTGAGCGCTCTCTGCATACGGATATTTTAAAACTGGCGAGATTGAGGTAGCCAGCCGCAGAGGCGAGTTTACAAATAGAAAGAAAAATTGCGCGTTTTCGGAACTCGCCATTTTCTGCTGCTTTCTGCGCGCATTTTCTCCACACAAAATGGCGAATTCGAAAAGCGCTGCTTCTGCAAGGCCCTATTTTTATGGTTTATTTAAAATACTTATATATAATTAAAACTTGTGTTGATATATTTATATGGAATATGATAATTCAGTGAATAAACTAATAATGTAGTGAATATACTAATAAATTACTAAACTATTTGAATTTTATGACTTTTAATTTTATAAACTTTATTTTAGGTATTATTCAAACTATACTCCCGGCCAGGAACCCCTTTAGACACAACCACCTGGGGGAAAACAGAGGGAACATGTTAACATGTTCAAACCAGACCTCTGTAACCCGAATAAAAATGAAAAAAGGGGAGAAAAAAAAAAAGGAAAAAACAAAGGAAAATAGCCATACACTATGTGCTCGTAGCGATGCACTAATTGAGGACAGTGGATTGAATGTATCTAAAAAAAATACAACTAGCGTATCATGATATTAATTTCTGTGTCTACACCACTCAGTTAATGTGGAGGGATAGTTCCAGTCCCATAAACAGAAAGTGAAACGGATAATTTATATGTTTCTCAAAGATAGTGTCATTGATAGGGATGTGTAGTCAAGTCAGGGTAGCAGCAGTCTTTTAACTTGCGTGTTTCCTCGGGTTAACTTTAATGTGGCTGGTTTCTCTCTGGCCATGAAGCCAAATGTCATAGTGTTTCTCCCATAGAGGTCACTGGCCGCAGGAAGATGAGCTATTCACGGGTGGTCAAACCACACCTCTGTTGAAATTGATTTCATAATTGTTTTATGAAAATCAGATTTCAACAGAGGGTGGTTTGACCAAACACGTGAAATCTCATTTCCTGCCGCAGTGACCCTATGGAGAAACTATGACATTGGCTTACATGGCCAGAGAGAAACCAGCCAACATTAAAGGTAAACCTGGAGAGGAGGGGAAACCGCAAGGTATAAAAGACTGCGTGCTACCTGAACTTGCCTAAGTCACTGAGGAAGCATTGGCGAAACGCGTATGATGTTTTTTGGGAATTACTCCAAGCCACCGATGCTGAGGAGTTTTGTTTTCCACTGCATTCTGGTCCTGGCCCAGCGGTCTCACGTCTGCGCATGCGCAAAGGAGTAAAGGAAGCGGAAGACGTCTCCTGCAGAGGGGATAGGCGGCGGAGGAGGACATAGCATCGGTGCACGGGCTTTGATCATCCACACTGGCAGGAAGCCGCTACACCCACGCATTACAGACGGGAAGAACTTTTTGCCAGCAGGACCAGCCGAGAGAAACACCCCTCAACCCAAGAAGTGACAAAACGCTGTGGAGTCTGGCGACATCTCCTTCCTATGCTCCAAATATATCGTCGCAATGTAAGTTTTTAAAATCTCATTCACCCACTGTCTAATAAATGTATGCACTAGTTTTTTCTCCCCGTTTTATTTTTTGTCAGGCAGATATACAGCAGGGCATTTCCCTCCTACAACTCACCCAATACACTATAGTAGGAGGGAAAATCAGCTCAAGCATACTGATGAGAGTTGATGTGAGTGGTGTCTCCACACAAAAGTGGATTCCATTCTCTCTTCCCTCGTCTTCTCCTCCCCACCCCTGCCCTCCCCCTCTACCCTACCTTAATGAGAAGTGTGTGCATAATTTTGTGCTTGTTTTTCTTATGTGGGCCCTCCCATTCTCTTCTCTCTACTTTGCACGTACTATATACTTCGTGGAGTCGAACAAGTGACGCGTCCGCGGGACTTTCATAAATTCATCCCTTTTCTATACCCATTTCATACAGAGTGGGTGAATCACCTCTGAAAAGACTCAGCAGGCGGAAACCTATTTGTGGAAAGAACTGATAAGCTACACATTGACAGTAGTGTCAATTTTTCTGGCGCAAATTTTTCGTTCCTTCTTTTTTCTAATCATATGTGAGTCAGACCATGGATGATATTACGCCTGTGCTCTAAAAAGTCGTGTGCCAAAGCAAGTGCGGCCTGCAATGTATTGATAACCCAGGCATATAATGATGTAAATAAAATGTAGTAGACAGTGATCGTGACATTTTATCGCATGAATGGATTTATGTGCTAACTGTGAAGAGATTGATCCCTTTTTGTAAATGTCTACACGGTTAGTGCATTAGTGCCCCCACAGTATGATTATCATTCTTCGACATAAACTAATAGGAATGATCTATGTTTTGCCTTCAAACGACTTGGAGCCAATACATTTTTTAGAATTCCTTGCTTTTTACAAACTACAGGAATTCTTGAATGGTAATTTGAGCAAAATAGGATCTCTCAATAATACCTCCATGCTATTTAAAATAGATTTAATCTTGAGCTGCGTTTTTCTATGTGGTAACAAAACAGAGAGATTTATCGATGTTCTAGATTCTCAATTCTATTAGTGATACCTCTAAAGTTTTTTCTTTTTTTAACTTCTCCAGCAGGTCAACACGGTTTAAGGTACAATGTGCGGAATTTCGGCGCAACTGCGCAGTAAGGCATGACCGAGAATGGCTTCTGGGATTACTTAAAGAACTTTATTGATCCAGACATACAGGGAGGCATACACCGCATTCTCCCATTCCTCTCTGAGGGGCCCTCGAGGACATGCTGGTGTTAGCACCTTATTTGTTTGTTGGATCAATAAAGTTCTTTGAAGTAATCCCCGCAGCCTTTCTGAGTAGACATGCGCAGTTTGCGCGAAATCCGCCATTTAATCCTGACTTCTTTCGACGGCGGCAGACAGGAGCAGACCCCCGAGGAGAGCCAAGCCCCAGACCGGAGATGCAGGTGTGGGTAGTCCAACAGCACCCTGCACACGGTCCATCCTGTGGCCCAAGCGGAGTCACCCCCCCCCCCATTTTCTCTCCCCCACCCCCCCCCATGCATGCGCTGCCCCAGTATCGACAATCCCAGTTTGCCACTCTGACACAGAAGCGGCAGGACAGATCCCCACATTCTCAACACGGTTTAAAGGCAACCGATCTGTCTGAAAGTCTCATGAATAATGTGTAAATCATAACCTTTGCTGTAAAATTTTTTAACCATCAATTCCCCCTGGCCGAAACTCAGAATCAAGAGTACAATTGTCCTGTTTCTGAGAAACTGGCCCTGGGGATGTTGTCTAGCCACTTTCTGTAATGGTTACTTTTTTGTGTAATAACGTTAGCTGCAACAGATTTAAAATAGTTTTGTAATGATATTTATTTCCATTGAACCTATTCTAATCTAATAAAACATATTTTCCCTTACTGATGTCAAACGTGAATTTTAAATCCATATCATTGTGTTAAAAGAATGTTAATTGTAATTCCAAATCTCCAAATGTCCATCCCAAATTATAATAATATCGTTGATGTAACGGCATAGAACACCAGCCAGCCCCCAGACCGCATCACCCCAACATGGTGTCCTCCCACAAACCCATGTAGAGGTCGCATAGTGGGGCAAACCTGGGGCCCATGGCCGGCCCACATACCTGTAAATAATATAAATCTTCAAATAAAAAAAAATTATGTCTCCAAAATAAATGAAATGGTTGTAATATGAATGTAGTTGCCTATTACTTATATTCTTCTTGATCTAAAAAGTATTTTGTAGCCAATAGACCTTCTTACATGTTTAATACATGTATAAAGATGCTAGGTCGCATGTAGCCCGATATATGTGGGTTTCCATGTGATTTCGGAGATGGAGTCAAGGACGTGCAGCGTGTCCCTAAGATAAGATCTTAATTTGCTAACTATAGGTTGTAAAAAATAAGTCTACTATTGGGACCAGCTGGACGTCATCGACCCACCCCCGAAAGATAGGTCTACCTGGAGGTATAGAATGTGTTTATGCAATTTGGGGATGTGTTAAAAATAGGGGTTCTGGTTGAACGAATGTATAAAAAATATATTTGATTTGCTGATAATGTCCATATCAAGAGTTTATCAGAAAACCTTATACTGAACCTGGAAATCTTCCATAGGATCTTTACCCAAAAACGCAATAGGAGGATTGTCACCTAGTAGGCGGTATGCCTCAGTTGAATAGTCCACTCTGTCCTGCAGGACAATCCCCCCGCTGGTTGCCTGTCTGATGATAGGATTACCCACATACTTAACTCTTTTAATGCAATATTTTCTTCTTTAGTAAAATTTTTTATGGATAGTAGTAGTTTCTGACACATAGATTCAAAGTTTTTAGCACCATGTATAAAAGTTCTTCTAAAGGCTCCCTTGAATGGTACAGAAAAAATGTGGATTTGGCTGTAAATGGAGAATGAATATGTTGTCCTTTTGATTGATATCTATAGAACTCGAGGAATTTCATTATGTTCAATATTCAAATATGAACCCTCTGACCGTTCAATAAGTACTTCTAGTTGAGATGCAGCATAACCAATATAACATTGATGATGGTAACAATCTGATTCCATGTGTTGTCAATGAATCTAATTTGTAGTGTGTTAACTCGATGTTGGTGCATTTCCACAAACATGCAGTCATTGATCGATACAGCAACCTCATGTGCATGAAATATCCTGTCGATCTGTTTGTAATGTAAAAGTTCATAAGAGTAATCTTCCTAAATATATTATTCAAATCTACAAATAGATCGAATATTAGGAAGACTACTGTGTGCAAATGAGAGCCCCCTGGCAGGAGCGAACGTGACTAGCAGATAAATGAATGAGGGGATAAATAAAAAATACGTGACTTTCTGGATTGCTGGCCTTAACTACTCTCCTTCTTCTTTTGTTCGAGCCCCTCCTGGGTTCCTCGGCGCTTCTCTTTCTTCGCTGAGGTGTAAATGATTGTAAGTCGGATTGCCGGTCCCATAATGGTATGATTTCCCCTCTCGGGTCTCCCTGTTATGTCAACAGTCTAAAAAAGAAGCAGTGTGAGATTGTTAGTGGTAATGTGCTTAAGAGCCGTTTTTATAGTTTCTTTATTTTGGGTTTAGGTATAGCACCACTACTTTTTCCGATTCTCTTTTCTCCAATATAATCTGTTCACATTGCACTTTATCTTTTAAAGCCTCAAACTTGTTCTCTGCTGGACATGCCAACTAGGATTTGTGTTTTTTCAGGTTTAGTACAACTATTCTTATATTTGGATTGAATGAGTGGATCTTTATCCCTGCTGTTATCTATGGTATTCAGATTATCTGTATTTTATATTTTTTGGGGTTATAATTTTGATCTATCTCTTCTATCTGTCGTCTCCAATCTCTACTTGTCAGTAGCATAGTCGTCTGATCTAGACATACTATTACCTTTTCATTCACTTATTTCTTCTATAGTGGAAACCCAGAATTACTAATTGTCCAATTCTAAAATTCATCACTTTCTGTAAAAGGGACCAAAGATGTGTATTTGTCCATTTCTTTGGCATTTCAATCAATTTATTTTCCTCATAATTGATTTAATAATCTGATAAAGTGAATGAACAAGATTCTAAAGTATCATCCATTTCAGAATTTAAATCAATATTTGTCTCAAATGTAGGTTTTAGTAACAACCTCAGTACCTTAGGTTGACCATTTGCATCTCAATATAATTTTGCAATGATAAAGATCAAGCCCAATGTTCATCTCTTCCTTAGCCAAGCCTTTCAAGCTTAAAAAAGCTGGTCTTAAATTATCCTATCCTCAACAGTTTTCTGACATGTCAATTTCTGCAGATCAGCATATTGTTGTCTCCTAATAAGCCTCTCTTTACTTGATTTCATCATTGACAATCAGAACCAGCGTGACAATTGCAGGATAAGTGATACACGCAGGCAGCTATCAACAGTTGATGAATAAAAATGATAAAAAAATAAATAGACAGCGCCTGTGATACCATACACCCAAATGCTGCAACCCAGGTCCTGATTGACAAAATGCACACCCTGAACAGATGCTATGTATAAACCATTAATGGGGTGAAAAAATGTGTAAGAACAGGATGATAGAGGTGTAATTATGTTTAAAATGAAAAATAAAAAAGTGAAAAAATGTGCAAATAAAAAAACAAGTTACATATTACATTAACATTCATGTTTTTTAAATCTCTTATAGGTGATTCACGATATGGAAGCCGGCCCTAGTTTCTGACACCACTGGGTAATACTCAAACCCCTGCAGTAGAACGTTATAATGCAGCACACCCGCTCGGTTATTGAGAGGACGTTTGGACTGTTTAAAAGTCGATTCAGATGTCTTGATAGATCTGGTTGTGCCCTACAGTACTCGCCCCAAAAGGTTGCTGACATAGTGATTAGCTGTTGCATTCTGTACAACATTGCACTACGTCACAATCTTCAAGGCAAACATACGGAGGATGGAGGATCTGGAGGACGGGAGGATCTGGAGAATAAAAGGGGCCACGGCTGTACCCCACTGTCAGCCAGTGGTGGTACAGCGTGGCCCCTTTTATTCTCCGACATCTCGTAATTTTTCCGAATGCCACGCACTTCGCCGCGTTCATGCCGCATTCATGTTGCATTCATGCCGCGTCACCTGCGGTGATGTGTTATTGATGTGTTTATTGATAATGGTTGATTTAATTGGTTGAATTCTTGCGTATCCGCCAGTGGCAGATATCATGAATGTTGTAATGCGCATGGCGTTCAGTAATGTGTCAACTTAGGTGTTTAAAAAAATACCACAGGTGGTCATTGTAATTGACCTTGGTACTGAAGAAGTTACAATAATGTTATCATTTAGGCTTTTCATATAAAAACTAAAGGCACATGTCGGTGCTTTGTTGTTTTGTCCTGAGAGTTCCGAGAGATGAGTGCAACCGCTGCACGCTTTGCATAGTTCAGTCCAAAACAACCCGACATAATGTGAGTATGATTAATATAATGTGCGCCGCGATTAATGCAACAGATGTAAGATGGCAACAGTTGGTCAAATTTATCAGTATTTTATCGAAAAACTATGACCTTTAAAATTTTCACCAGATGCTCGTGGTGGAAGCGTGCCATAAGGAAAAAGTTATGTATCGATCCTGTGTTTTTTCATATTGATCCCGCCACAGGTGTTAAAGGAGGGTATGTGTGTTAGCCCCAGATTTTTCCCGTACTTTGATCATGGAGACTTTAAAAGGCGAAAGGACATGTTAAAAACAACTAAGAAAGGCAGAGTCGCAGCAAGCATTGCACCCCAGCGCCAGCACGGCTTCCAAAACGGTCGAGTCAGTAGAAAACCTGGGACCGCAAACCTTGCTGTCCGTCCCGCCGGATACCTGCAGCCTGAGGGATTTCGCGTACAGATTCCATGCATTTACATCGTTTGCATGCGATGTCCGCCTCATCAGCTGACTACAGGTGTAGTAGTCCGTTGTCACCTGTCAACTACATGTATAATCAAGAATAAGGGACTGGCAGTGGCTCGGCGCCAGCTTGATTGCAAAGTCTATGGTGAGTATGTTGCCGTATTTTATTCTGTTTTTGAAATATCAATATCAATGCACAGTCAAGCGATTCTCTGTAAGCAAATCATTGGCTGCGAGGTCTACAGTGATACTGAACATTGGTAGAATAGAAGAGGCGCTGCGCATTGGAACCTTCTTGAAACGCATATGTGTGTCATCACATCGACAGTAGGCGCATGCGCATGTGAACAGGAAACGCCCCCTGAGAAAAATATTGGTGGGACTGACTGTGGGAACTTCTTTAGGGGACTGAAGCACCATTAAAGTAAAACTTGTACTTTTGTTTTTCCTCAGAAAATAAAACTTTGTCATCTCATGCGGAAAACAGCAAATGGAGGGATTTCGATGGATAACATCGCTTTGTGTAACAATGCCTGCACATTGCTGAATCAGATTTAAAAAACCACGTATCGGAGTCAACAGTTTAGTGGCCGTTGTTATTGATTAGGATAGAATACTGTAACTGAGAGCTTCATAGAAAACCTGAAACAGTATGCTGTTGTTTTCAGACCGTATACAATACTTTTTTTTATATATATACTGTATAATAAACCCGAAAAATAAAAAGTATGCATTTCTTCTACATGTATTCCAGTACATATGTGTATTCTATATACGTAAAGCAGGTATTGTTTTAATACTCTTGTGATGTACAGTACTGAGCATGCCTACAGTATACAGTACAGTACTGTACAGTATGCCTGGACAGTAGTGTACTGTATGTTCTAGAAACACTGTACAGGCATACCCCGGTTTAAGGACACTCACTTTAAGTACACTCGCGAGTAAGTACATCTCGCTCAATAGGCAAACGGCAGCTCACGCATGCGCCAGTCAGCACGTCGTGAACAGCAATACCGGCTCCCTACCTGTACCGAAGCTGTGCGCAAGCGGGAGATTATAGAGCCTGTTACAAATGCCTTATTTACACCTGTTCTGCACGTATATGACGATTGCAGTACAGTACATGCATCGATAAGTGGAGAAAGTAGTGCTTCACTTTAAGACATTTTCGCTTTACATACATGCACCGGTCCATTGCGTACGTTAATGTGGGGTATGCCTGATTTTGTTACAGTATAAAAAGGAACAATGGAACAATTTAAAACAAATCAACATTTTCTTTTATTGTTGGAGTAAGTACAAAAGTGTACAGCAATTCAAAACTTTACAGGTGTATGTGTGTATGCTAGTAAAAACATTTATGTACAGAAAGTCAAAACATTTACAGTAGGATGGTGTACAGTAAATCAGGCCTTCACAACTCCAGTCCTCGAGGGCCACAAACAGGCCCGGTTTCTTGAAAACCGGGCTGTTTGCGGCCCCGAGGACTGGAGTTGTGCAGGTCTTGTGTAAGTAAAACATTCTTTATTAAAAAATTTAAAACACGCAACAAGTAAAAAAATAAACAACATTTGAACAGTCACCAAATTCGATCCCACCAGATTGTCCTTCAGGGCCGATTGCTGTATAACGCAAAATGCCTTAATGGAGTTTCGAACGATTTTCATTAAAGGCTCTGAAATTGAAAAATAGCGCCGCAATCCTCCACAATAGTCCTTCTTAAATTTTCAGGATGCGCCTTTTTTCACGATTTCCTTCGTAGTTTACATTTTTGGCCCACTCACAGTACCACCAGTAGGACAAGTGGTGCTTAAAAATTAACATGCCATACTTCTGGGGTAAACCAGCACTCATCACCCTATACTTCTCCCTGAGTGCCAAGGCAGCTCGACAGGATGATGTGGGCACCGTATCGATGCCAGCATATGTAGGTTGGATTCTGAGAGTGGGTGTGCTTCTGGGAGCGGGTGTGCTTGTGGCGGCGGGCGAGGGTAGGTTGTCTGGGAGGATGCTTTCCTCCGTCTTGGTCGCTGTGTTGTCTCCTGGCTGTGTATGACGGGTTGTCATGTCATAACTGCATGGTGCATGTGTGAAGAAGGCGCTACTGCGCATGACAGAAGTCCAAACAGGTCCCGGATGAAGCAAAAAACTTATTGACAACACCATTGGGGGCTACACCACGATCTCCTCCTCTAAGCGTTTCACCCTTGGAGATAGGGCTTCGTCTTGGAGCATACATCAACGGCATACATGTACATGTATTTTCTGTGGGAGGGGGTGCGCTTGGTGAGGAAGGCGGTCGAAGCTCCCATTCATCCATCATGCCACCCTCCTGCTCTGGCGTTGGAGATACAGGAGCATGAACTCCGAGCAAATTATGTATCCCCGCTAGTGTCAGTTCTGTCAGTTATGACTTTAATCTTCTCCATCCGTTGATCCATCTTCTCCATCCGTTGATCCATCTTTAGCATGGTCTCTAAAAGAAGATCTATCTTTACCAGCATAGTGGAGTTCCCGGGGATATCGACACTTAACCCATTCAGCATACGGTCTAACGAGCTGGTTCTTGTGCATGGGGTGCTGTGGACATCTGGGTGGATGGGTGCTACGGAGAATGAGATGGGGGTTCCCTGGAGAGAAGCGGCAGCGTCGTCGAAGAAGGATGGAGGAGGTGACCTGTGGATTTCCGGGAGAGAAGCTGAAGCGTCGTCAAAGAGGGATGGAGAAAGTAACCTAAAAGTGGCGTATCATACCATGCACTCCCTTATCCCTCCTTTTTGACTACTTTGAACTAACCACCAACCCAGCTACCCATACTTATTTTGGATACGCTTATTGTCTAATGTAAGGGTCCAACATTGAGATGTAAGGGCTTCTGCTTCAGAAAAGGGTATTACCCTGTCCGCTCAGGTTGGTTCCAGCCTGCTGGCTGGGCCTCTCCATGCTTCTTTGTTGGTGTTATAGCTCTTCCACCCAGAAGCACCTTTGAGAAGCCCGCCAGCATCTCCTTGTCTCTTCAAATCTCCAACAAAAAAGAGAGAGCGTTGCTACACTGCACTACCTTATATATGGCTTGAACCATATCTAAATCATTGAGGGAGTTGGCAGCCAATTAGAGCACAGATTGTGGTTAGGCATTCAATGATAGGAGGGGAAAAATCAAAACTTGCTAATGGAAATCGTGCCTATGAGTTTGAAATGCAGCAATCATTTTCCTGTCTAGCCCAGTACCCCTGTGTTCTTGGCTCTCCTGTGTCTAGGTGAAACAAAGGCTTTCACTGAAGATAGCAAGTCCACAGCCCTTCCCCCTCACTATGTTGCAGTTAACACAGGTAATCCCTATACTTGGGGTGGTGGCATTGAAATACTAATTCACATCTGGCTGCCTTTAGTCCTGTATGCAGTTCAGCTCACAGCACAAACACAAAATGCATTGTAGTTTTAAAATACTTTAAAACTAACATTTGGTCCCTAAAGCTTGCACTCTACAATTTGGACCTAAAATGTGGGGTCTGTGAACTGGGGCACTAAAACCTGTTTGTAGGACACCAGCCCCTGTGACGGTGAATGGGTACCCAGGCCAATAATAAAGGTATTATGCCTGGCTAGGTGTGCCTGAGCCAAAATGGAGCTCGGCAACCCAATCATGGCAGAAACACTGTAATTTCAATGTAAATTTATGTGTCTTACTGTTCCAGCAACAGAGATTTCCCTGCTTCAGCACAAAACAGAATAGTAGGACCGGGCAGGGAAATGAATCACATTCACGTTCCCCGGTATATTCCCAGGTTCAACACATCTCCCCACCAGGTATAAGGTGGCGAGAGTAATGTCATTTCTGTGTTAAAGTGCATAAATGTAGCCGTGATTTCCTGTGAAAGTGTAAAGAAAAAATGGTTTTAAAGTTTCCGGTGCTTGGCAGCATTGAAAGCGGCTTTTTACTAACTTTGGCTAGGAAGCTAATAGAACGCTGAGATGTGCTGTGAGCGCCGTTCGGGTAAAACCATGAAAAGTCAAATAGCGCAATTTTTATACATTCATATAAAAATTGATGAATGAAAGTCCCCCTATTTTAATTGTACCAATATGTTAGGCACATTGGAAAATTCATTTAAAACGCCAGAGACAGAGGAAACACTTAATTCATAATCACTGTCATTTAGGAATGCATGGAAGGAACCTCCTGCAAATGAGCGGAGTATCTCCAGCCCCGGACTTCTAAGAAACTCCGCTGGCGTGCTGCCAGGATGTCTGAAAAAGTCCAGAGATGAAAGGCTCAAGCTGACTACGGTGTGAAATGGGGAGGTGTAACCCAAGTACCCCATCTTAGTGTAAAGTCCCAGCAAGTTAACAAATGGTGACTCCAGGTAAGGAGGTTGGGTCTCATATGCTAAGCGGCAAAGATGCGAGGTTCGCGCACGCCCATAGCAGAATGAGAAGCCACCTCTGCTAGGTTTGCAAAGTATTGGCAAACTCCAGGATAGGTGGGGAAATTTATTCCCACGGAGGGATTGGCTGCACAGGTTAGGTATAGGATTTTTAACCCTATACAAATCCGTGCAGCCCATCGGTTCTCCAGTTCCAGCAAAGTCCTACATTTCTATAACATCGTAGCCAAGATTCGTAACAAGGATAAAGATTTCATAAGAACTGATGTTCCAAGATCCAATACTACAGCGGCAGAACAAACGAAGCACCTTCGGCGGAGTAACAGCGGTTGCGAGTGGCGCCACTGACCAAGGACTGTTTCCAGCTCTGGTTGCGAACAATCCCCAATCTTGGGAAATTGCTCCTAGAGACATTTGTTTCCAAGATTTCATTTTTTTGCGAATATGTTTTTTGTTTGCCCTGTCCCAGTAAATGTATTTTGAGTGTAATTGTACAGTATAACATAGTGTGTATGTCATTTGTTGAAATAAATTGCAATTTATTTTATCACTTCGCTTTGCTCAATCAAAGTATCCGGGTATAAATGTGTTAAATGTGCTGGTCTCCTGTGACAGCCCCTACACCCAATACAGTAATAATAACATTTGATCCCTAGAGCTGACACTCTAAAACTGAAATCTGCAAGCTGGGGTTCTAAAACCTGCGTTAGCATACAAGTCTTCTAGACCCAGCTCTAATACCTTGCTGGCAGGCAATACAGGTTAACCCTGTTTGCCCCCAAATATCCAGCTATTTCCTCATGTTCCAGAAGTCTCTGCCCTGCAGCTATTTCTCATAAGGGGCCATCCATGCAAGGCAGCCCACATATAAGCTTGCACAGGCAGCTACGGGACCATGAGTCAAAGGGAATAAGCATAGAATGCATTAACAATGGCCCACTGGGCTTACATTGTTAACCCCACACACACGGTTCCTAGCTTATAACCCTATCGGGGACAGTATAAGGAGAACAGAATTACAGGGCAACACGGTAAGGTACAATATTAGACCCAAGAGCTGACACTCTCAACCTTTGCCATATGTTTTAGGGGCAGTCAGCCGGGCTCCACCTTTATTAATGAAGGCCGGCAACCCCCTGCCATCACAGCACTACCTCACATACATGTGACAGATACAGATGTAGCCAGGCTCCAATGTAAGCTGGGGCTTTCTTCCCAATAGGACCAACTGCAACAAGGATTCCCCATTTCTCAGCTAAGCAGTGGCTGAGATCCCATGGCTTTCCCTGGCAGAAACAACTATAAATCTGTACTGTACATCACAACTCCTGTGTCTAAGGCAAATACAGTACAAACACCAAGGGGCCTACAGTATATACTAAGCACCACAAAGGGCTTTTTTTCGTGCAATATATATATTTTTTAATTGAGTTTCTGTATTGTCAAAAATGAGCTTTTTCTATTTTTTTCTGCAAAGAAATGGACTGCGCTAGGTATACAAATGGTAATGGTTTGCTCTAAAAAATAATGTTACTGTACTCCAAAAATAAGGAAAAGATGCTTTCAAATAGTCCACTAAGTTCATCACGGTGTAAACCCACATATATAATATAATATAATAATAATATACAGGTGTTTTTCTTAATTGGTATTTCCGGAAAAGGTTTTAAGTTGTTGAATAAATAGTGTGGTGTTGTTCCCTGACACACGAGCACCTGCATTGGAACCAGTCGGATAACCTGCCTGTTTTGTGAGACGGAAATAAAGAATGTTTTTATAGCAATGTTTGCCTTTGTGGGATTTTCTTCACCTGCAAGATGCACAACCCCTGCCTGGCCGTGTGATCCACGAGGAAGTGGAGATAAGAGGGCCCTGCTACCCCAAGCTTATTTCTGGGATCTATTGATAAAGATATATTTGCTGCCGTAAGTAGGGATGCACCATTCAATGTTAATAGGAATCCATGGACTCGCCTCGGTGAAAGTAATTTTGCTACTGTCTTGGATTGCACCTCCTCATGCCAAATTGCTGCCTTTGTGTTATGATTTAGCTGTCTACATTACCTTTAAATCTCTGTACGTTTCACTTTAAATAACATCCATAATATAGTGGCATTCTCCTTCTTGTTAGTTTGTCAGTGGATTCTTATATGGGGATTCTAGATAGAACAGGCTTAATCTCCTCCAGATCTAGAAACAACTCGTTTCTTAAGTTTTTTAAGGGTTTTGTAAGGCTGCGATTATAGTGGCAGAGAGAGTGATGCGCATGCGTGGCGGGAACAACAAACTTCTTCGCTATGAGGCGCCCACAGAGCGCGCGATCGCTCGAGCGATGAAGTGCGACCGCGTGCGAGATTCTCCAGAAGACAAACCATTTACGCAAAAGGTCGAGTCACGTGACCGCCACGCCTACCCGTCGCCTCGGATCTCAGTTCATGTTTCGTGCGAGCGACATCATGCACTCCGCGGCCTAAGGATACCACAGTCACACACCTCAGTACCTGTGTATATTATTCATGTTAACCACCGCAGAAGCCAGTGACATGTTATGTTATCTAGTAATGTTTTAACAACCTGCTAAGAATTCAAAAGTAAATAAAATGGGATATATTACAAATACTTTGCTATTGAAAGCTTGTTTGTAATATTTAGAAAACATGATGCAACTATGCCTGCCTATCTCTGGATGAGGAAGCTATTCAATGAAAGGTTTCGTGAGGACGTTAGTAAAGCCATTATTAGATTCAGAATTAGAATCCCCATTCATTTAAAATAAGAGTTATTTAAGTTAACAAAAAAAGCGCATATATACAGGAAGTTGGCTTATAGTTTGGATATACACTGCACCTTACAGATGTAAATTATACATACTGGTAACAGGTGGTGTTAAACACCTCCACTGATTGAATATAATAAAATATATTCTATAAAGGCAAAACAAAAAAGTAGGATTAAAACTGGAACTAACATTGGCGCTTGTACAGAACTGCAGGTAAATATAGGTAATACTGTCCCTGCTATTGTATACTTTAGCAAAAACCCCATGGAAGAGAACAGCCATACACTTCTGGGAGATGTCTCCATGTGATAGACACTCTATCTAGTGTACACCGTTACTAGGGAAATAATAATTACCAAGGCTCTCAGATATGAGAGAAATAATGCCAAATAAAACTTAATAACAACCCTGTGTGTGTGTGTATTATATACAATGTAAACTGCCAAGGTATCTGAAATATCAACTATGCACAGTCTCCATAGGTCTAGTGACACAGCCTGAGCAGATGTAACCTGATCCAATCCTCCTATGCCTCTCTATGTGTTGGATATAGCTGTAAACAGACTACTGTAAAGAGAAAGCATGGGGATGAAGTGTCACAGACTGTGGGAGTACTGCAGCATAGCTCAAACAAATACTGCGGTAAGTATATCGTGAGCCATAGCTGCTTGTGGGTGCCTCGTGGGTCCACAATATACAGGTGCGCCGACGAGTATTATAAAACTTGCCTTAAACTTGCCTTGGAAAATCTGGGGCAATCACCAACATGATCCAGGTACATGCTGGGTACATGCTGCAACATTTCAGTGACATTTCTGCAGAGACTATGCACGTTTATTCAAAAGACACACAATTTGATTATAACCCATTTAATTATGATCAGCTATATACCTGACAAACCATTATATAGGGTATAAATAGAGGCTCACCACACACCACCAACAGGAACCTGATGAAGCAAGAGATACTTTGCGAAATGCGTACAGGTGCGCCGACAAGTATTCTAACACTTGCCTTAAACTTGCCTTGGAAAATCTGGGGCTATCACCAACATGATCCAGGTACATGCTGGGTACATGCTGCAACATTTCAGTGAAATTTCTGCAGAGACTAAGGCCATCGGATAACAGCGGGTTCCTGGCAGTCCCATTCAGTCAGGGACCCTGACTGTTAATCCGATGGGCCATTAGTCTGTCTATAGAAAATGTCACTGAAATGTTGCCGCATGTACCCAGCATGTACCTGGGTCTTTTGGTGATTGTCCCAGATTTGTTTTAGAATACTCGTCGGCACAAACAGTATGTAGCAAAGGCTACTACTGACTAAAGGCATATTAGGGTCTGTTCATATCAACAACCTGAGCAGGGGGGGGGTGGGCGGAACAGAACGAGGGAAAGGGAGCAAGAAACAACTTGCAGTTTGAATAAGCCGTGCAGTGTCACGCTCAGGACCCGGGAAAGTCTACTATAGTTCCTTTCTGCTAGTGGATGCCTCATGAGCCCACATCAAATTTAAGCTTGTTCGCTAAACCATTATTCAAGATATGCTAGCGCACTGTTAAGAGAGTGACCATGACGTCACTAACACCCGACGCGCGTTTGTCGGTAGTAGTAACAAACATAGTAACAAAAAAGCACCTTAGGGAGCAGTAAGAAAAATGTATCTGTCTCTTGTAAATGAACTGGGGAATTCCTCTGGCAATCACAGGCACGGTGTATACTGGGTAACTGGATAATCCAGTTTCATTTCTTCATCACAGAGGACGGATCTGTATTCCAGGGCTGTGTTTGCATATTGTAATAACTCTCAAAGAATGTATTTACCTCCCAGCTGAAAGATATGTTCCCCACCCCTTTATTTGTGCAGCGATGAGAGAATGAGTCAGTTTGATCAGTACCTGTGTGGAATTCTTACCTGTATGCTGAAGGAAGTCCATCAGAATCCTCCCGGGAGACAGCTGACACTGTATGAGGGAATCAGGGCATTAATGCTCTCCTGCATCTAGCTTCTTCTGGACAATGGCTTGCAGCTGCATGCAGGTCAGGAGTCGTTATGCGATGCCAGTCATTCTGGCGAAGTGTTGGTAAGTGTTTGGTTATAACTACCCAAGGGGTATGATAGAGAGAAGTACGCATGAATGTAGGCGGTGCCGGACAGAGACTTTATTGCGCGGTGGGCAGACACAAAATGTGTTGCCCCTACTCCCCACCACTGTACTGCGAGTCTCCTTGCAGTCGCCACCATCGCTGCAGGTCACCTCGCTGCCTCGTTAAAATGTTCTTAGGCTGAGTCCCCACTGGCGCTGAGCGCGCTCATGCTTGGAGAGCGCTCAAGCATGAGCGCCGGGTGTCCTGCTTGTACGCGCGCGGGGGGGGGGGGCATTGCGTGTAGGTCAGCGCGCGGGCAAGTATAGGTTTTTTGTTTACCTAAGTGCCGATCGCGGGTGAGCGTGTGTGCCTGTGCATGAGCACCACACGCACTCCGTGAGCGGGGACACATATCTATATATGTAAGTAACCCCCACAAGCGCTGCCCGCTCAGCACTAGCGGGGACTCAGCCTTAGTCTCCCCAGTCGCAGGGCACTTCCCACGGTGGTGGTAGCTGCCACCATTTGTGTGCGAGCGGCGGTGGCGCAACACACAGGAAATCCTGCTTGGCCCCAGCGCAAGGAATGTATTTAACATTTCCCGCACACCGCAGGACGTGTCCTGGCTGCTGGCGGCCAAGCTGAGTGTCCTGTGTTTGTGTGGGCGTTCATGTCATGCTCTCCCCCAAACGTGAGGCTCCTCACCCAGTAGTAGCGTTGGCGCGTTGCGCAGGACTGATACTAGGCCAGCCCGCTCTCATAAGTGGACGCTCCACCCCCGCCATGTAGTGGTGTCGGCATGTCACAACTACACTACTACACAACGGGGCGCCTCCCGACGGTATGAGAGTGCGCTGGCCTTTGTTGTTTTGGTGCCCCTTCTGGTTGGCACCCCGGGCGGGTCACTCGCCAGCGGCCCCTTAATCCGGCACTGTATCTAGAACGTGTAATTTCTGTGGTTGTTCAGAAGAGTTTGAGATCAGGGCATGTCGAACCCGATAGATATCCTAAGTGGAAACAAAATTGCTGTGCCAATTTTTTCTCTCTACTATTTTCTACCATGTCTCTTCCTTCTTTCATCTCTATGGCTGCTGCAGGTGTGTCTGTCTGTTGGGGGCAAGTTTACAAAACTTAGATTATTGATTTACTGCATGGATGTCGTATAGTAAAGCGACTGTGATGAAACTGATGTGGGTTTCACGAAAAAGCACACATTAAACATATTAAGACAGGTTGTAATGTTTTAACGAAAAAAGCGCATTGTTAAGTAAATCGTAGACATGTACACAACTATATATATTTAAAAAAAGAAGTGATCCTAATTTCACCAAATTGTAAGACTTAGAAAGCCCTAAACCATAGAGAAACATTATCCAAAAATGACATAAAGGAAACTTGAAACATGCAAGATTTTAATTGTCTGTCACTTCAGTGAAATAAAATATTCTCGTTTATTAAATGATTACACTTGTTTTTTTTAATATTTGATACTGTACCACAGTGGGGATCAACTCCGGTCCTCAAGTCCCCACAGCAGTTCAGTTTCAAGGATATCCTAGCATAAGCACTCAGTCAAAGACTGAGCCGCTGATTGAGCCACCTATGCTGAAGCAGGGATATCCTTAAAATCTGTCCTGTTGGGGGTATTGAGGATCGGAGTTGAGCACCACTGCTGTACCAGACTAAACACAGATTGTGCACACAAACTAAGGGGGTTAGTCATTACGTTGTGATAGTGCCGTATTGCACGGAATCTCCCATGGATGGGGCAGGAGATGTAACTCAGTACTGGCAATATCACTGTGATTGAGGCAGGGGAACCTGGTTTGAATCCACGCGTCAGCTACTTGGGAAGCTCTCCTTATCTCACTGGGCTCCAGGCACCAAAATTAGCTTTACACACAGTTACTCATTGCACCTGCAAAACTCAATGTACTGTGCTGCACACACATTCAGCACCAAATGAGGAAACTATAACGTATTATTATTAATAATCTCAGTTTAATTATAAACTTCCTGAAAAAACTTTATGGGGGTTTTATAATCATTAGTAGTAAACATCCATATAGATTATAATGAAACAAAACATGGAAGTTTATGAAAATTCCTCAGTTAATAATTATTGTTGTGTATTTCCTCTGTTTTTTTTTTATACAATCTCTTTGATAATGTGTGGTTTCTCATCTCTTCTGCGTGTGTCTCTATTTCCTGCTCCTTTTCGCGATTTCTTGCATGCACAGTACTGTACTAATTTCTGGGCCCCTTTTCTCTTCTATTATATTGAACTCTACATTCGCTCAGATTAAAAAAAAAGAAATTGCATGTCTTACCATATCCATGATTTCATGTTCCTTCAGCCATCGTGTCCACATGTGCACAGTATATTACCGCAGAAACTACCACGACCAACAACAGCCTAATACCAACCTCAACTATTAATGCAGACACCAGCAGCAGTGTGAAACCAACCACGCTAGGTGCACCAGAAATCTTAGTTGCTATGACCATTATTAATACAGATACTGTGGGATCCAGCACCCACCTTACATCAGGCTCCCAGAATATTACTGAGGCTACAGTCAGCTCCGTTCCATCAGCCTTATCAGAATCCAGCACCACTTCATCATTAAATGTATCAACTGAAAATAAAACCGGCCTGGAATCTACTGTATCAACAGGAACAACCACCCTAACACCTTCTACAAGAACTGAAGCCAGCACGAGCGGGGCGCACACTGTGGCAACTCCGACAACTGCCAGCATGATACCTGGTATACCAACGGAGGCCAGTACCAGTCTGATAACTAATACTACAACTGAGACCAGTACCAGTCTGACACCTAATACTACAACTGGGGCCAGTACCAGACTGATAACTAATACTACAACTGAGGCCAGTACCAGTCTGACACCTAATACTACAACTGGGGCCAGTACCAGGACGATAATAATACTACAAACTGAGGCCAGTACCAGTAGACACCTAATACGACAACTGGGCCAGAGTATCCAGTTGCCATCAAGTTACTACCAACGAGGCTAGTACCACAGTCGGACAACATACACAATGAGGCCAGTACCCCAGACTGATAACTAATACTACAATGAGGCCCAGTAACCAGTCTGATAAACTTAACTAATACTAAAACTGAGCCGGTACCAGTCTGACACCTAAAATACTAACAACTGAGGCCAGTACCAGTCTGATAACTATACAAACAACTGAGCCCAGTACCAGTATATACCTATATACTAAAATGAGGCCCCAGTCACAGCTCTCTGACACCTAATATTACTACAACTGAGGCCTAGTACAGTCGGACACCTAACACTACAAACGAGACAGACCAGTCGAACCCTAATACTACAATGAGGCCAGTACCAGTCTGATAACTAATACCAACACTGAGCCCAGTAGTAACTAGTTGATACCTAATCTACACAATTGAGGCCCGTACCAGTACCGGAACCTAACGATACAACTGAGGCCAGTACCAGTCTGTACACCTAACCCACTACAATGAGACCACGTACCCAGTTGCTACACATAATTACTACAACTGAGAACAGTTAGCACACCTTCCTCTGCTGTTCCAGTGACAAAAAAACCCCTGGTGAGTCATACTCTATGTAAAAATATTCTAAAGCACTTACCATAAGAGCTTTGCAGAGAAAAGTTTATGTGTAATAAAACAGAATAATAAGAGGAGAGCCGATGATATAAAGCACTCTCGTGGGGCAGTATTGTCAACAAGTTGATAGGCACATTCACGCCTAATGAACTGGGCAAGGAGGGTGATGTGCAAACCACCATGGGAAATGAATTGGCCACGCTTAGCAGTGCTGTGTATTCTGCAGTGCTCAGCTCTGCAGTGCTTGTGCTCTGCGTGCTCATGCTCTGCAGTGCTCCTATGCTATCTGCAGGCACCTCCCCACCAGCTACTGCAGTTACATGCTCCAGCCACTGCAGTGCTATTCAATGTGCTCTGCCAGTGCTCCGGACCCTTTTCTGCTCTCTGAGCCTCCCCTCCCACAACCGCCAAACCTATACAAAAGGTACTGGTTAGACTGCAAGGCTCTGGTAGCCTAACCATTAATCACGACCATCTTTTCCTAGGGCATAAACAGTACCTGGCCACTGAGCCAAAATCTCAATCACCGGCGGGTTCGTCTTCTCACATATTAAAGGATCTGGCTTAGTTCAGGCACTGATATCCTCATGTGTGTTTTTTTTTTTACATAACTCAGATTTCTGTACTGGTAAAGAAAAAATACTTTAGCTTTTTCACTTTTAAAAAAAAACAACTTTGAAAGACCCAATAAGTTTTCCTTCTTGATCGATTCATACTTTTGACAAGCTGCATCTGTTCTTTAAGTGACTCGACCTCGCGGGTGTGGGGAGGTGTGGGGGGGCTTTCCTTCACAAAGCCCTCACCCGTCACCCCTTGCTCAGCACCCTGCCTTCACTCACCAGTTGCAGGCAGTGCTCATGAATATTAATGCGTTCCAATTTGACATAGGACTGAAGCAGAATTAAACAATTCCCTTCACTAATTATGATCACCGATCACTCATGAGAACGAATTGACCTGCAGTACTGCGTACTTAGGTAATTAGAGACATTGCAACATCAAAACTATTTGAAGTAAAAAAATAAAATAAATGATAAAAAAAAAAGACTGAACGGCGCTTTAGAACAATTGAATGATTACACAAAACTCCCAGGACTCTTTTCCTTCCGTGGTAGTTGAAGGTATAAACATTGAGTAGAGATGGACGAACCCAGCCTAATCACCCATCCAGCTGCACAGAAGTTACACCCCCACTCCCCTACTCTCTTCCCTTCCAGTGTTTCATTAAAAATCCGGTTGCCGCGGTTTTTGTAAAATCCGCCGACCGGATTGTTACAGTTTCAATCCCGTCGCTGTTATCCAAAAAACCGCCACTGGTTCTCAATCCGACGTGGTTGACTGTAACACTATCAAAGTCGGCCGAATTCGCAATCCGCTGTCGGATTTTAAGAATGCCGATTTCGCTGCGATTGGTAGCTTTAATAAATCATCCGTCCCAGTTGAATTGCCTTGTCTAGAATAACGAAAATCCACACAAGCTAGAATTTGTCCTTTTTGCATATGATCGTGGAAATTGGCCAGAACCATCGACGGTCGATACTGCAGATCCAACATTTTCCCCAACGTGGCTCGTTAATCTAATGAAGCCCTGGGGCAGTGATACCTGTTACTGTATGTCTTGAGCCTGGTAAACCAGGGAAACATTATAATTACAGGTGAAACCTCATCCATATTTAGGCCCATTTCTAGGGGAGATTGTATATCACACGGTAGCGATCCCTGAAAAGACCACAATTGACACCGCCGTCTTCCGCAACAGACAGTTGTGTATGAACGCATGATTTCAACCAACAGATCCTCCTCCTTCAAGTTGTCTTTATAATGACATATAGATGAATGTGGCAGATTACTGAATGAACTATGTAACGTCTTTTTATGGATTGTGGGAAACCAGAAGGCAAAAGCCTGTTGTAGTGGCGGAGGCTCAGGCCTCTGGTTAGCAAACGGGGTAACAGCAGTTACTGGTAGTTCCCTTCAGTGACGGGAAGGGGGCGCTACATTTTGGATCCTAGGTTCTATGTACTCACTTTGCACCCACTACGGAAATCCAATGTAGGGGACCCTATGTTTCGCTGCATGCACCATTGCACCTCTAAGATTAATTATTCGTGCCACCACTGTGGAATACATTTTAAACAGAGTCACTACTGGTAAACATATTTATTGTTATCTATAGTATTTGTAATTAATTCTTGTTCCCTTTTAGAGAAAAATGAATATTATCTTGAGTTTTTTTTTTTTCTCTTAACAGCACACATTGAATTTTACGATCTATTTTGCCCTGACATCCCGGAAAGTGAGTCTCCATATAATATATATGCCTACTTCTCCCCGGGGGAGCTTACTTTGTGGTACAGGAAAGTATCCCTTGACCTGTAACCTTTGAGTTGTCAATCCCCCCCCTCCTTCCCCTTGCCATACTCCACCCTACTGTACGACACCACATTCTTTCACACCATGCAATAACACTGACTTGACGTAATGTCTGCCACCAGATTTATAAAACCCATAATATATTTGAAAAACATGCTCTGGTTTTGCAAAACCAACGTCTCACCCTGCCAGAGTCTCCACAACTGTCACTCACCACCGGTGCATTGACTCCCAACCAGCCGGAGATGGTATGACCTCAAACCAGCGGTATGGCATGACAACAAAACCGTCCGAGTTACGGCATGATCAAAACCAGCCGACGTATCGCCAGCAAGATGACAACCAAACCCAGCGGAGTAGGCTACCTGCTGCACCAATTCTACACACCGTACACAGGGCCCCATCAGTGTAAATACACCCACTACGACACGGTTGTTTCCACACCTATGTACCACCAGTTGCCACGCACTGACAAACACAATAAACCTTTTTCATAAACATATTATACAGCTACCTCACTCGTTCTCTTTTCCTTCTCTTTCTTTTTATTTTAAACCACTAATGGAAAAGGCGGGTGGGAGATTTGTCAACCAGCGTGGGACTGCGACTGAAAGCTCCCAGGCCTCTCCTCTCCACCTCTAATGAGAGGCACCAACAGGTTCCTTGTGTCCAGGACTAGCGTTGCCAGAACCCCCCCTTGATTCAGAGCCATGCCCCCGCGCTCCATAATCGTGGCGCCTTGCAAGCCCCTCCCTTTTCAACCTGTATTTCTCTACCCTCTCTCTTATCCTCCCCGCTCTCCTCACATTCTATCCCACTCTGTCACATCATATCTATGTCCCTCTTCATAAAAGTCACTCTCTTCTTAACTCTCCCCACCACCTACCACTATCACTCAATGACACTCCCCTCTCCCTCAATTCCCCCTTTTCCATCCTCCCCTCATTTCCCCTCCACCCTGCCAGCCTCGCACACAAATCAATTTCGTCTTTTTCACTCTGCCCTCACAAACTAACCCCCGGCCCCAGCAACTACCTTCACACATAACCTCCCATCCCATACAAAACATACCCCCCAAACACAGACACCACTACATTCTCCCGATACAACACCCCCCAGATTAAAATTACTCAACTACCCCCCCAGCATAGAAATAACACCAAACGTACCCCCCAATACAATTCCCCCTCAAAAACTACAATCACTCCCACCACGAATATACTTACCCGCCTATCCCCCCCCCACAAATAAAGTACCCACTCGCCGGGCTTATCTCTCGTTTCCAACTGTGCCAACACCCAAAGGAGAGAGAGGCGAGAGCAGACCGAGAGGGTCAGAGAGGAGGGAGAGAGCACCCGAGAGAGACCCGAAGCCTCATGAGAGAGACGATGAGGATCGGAGAGAAGAGAGGAGTTGACAGACCTGCATGGAGAAGAGCACAGAGACCGAGATGACCGAGAGAGATCCGACGACTAGAGAGAGAGAGAGAGAGAGAGAGAGAGAGAGACAGAGAGAGAGAGACAGAGAGAGAGAGACAGAGAGAGAGAGAGAGACAGAGAGAGAGACAGAGAGAGACAGAGACAGAGAGAGAGAGACAGAGAGAGAGACAGAGAGAGAGACAGAGAGATATGAGTTAAGTATACTACTAGATAGTTCAGAAGATGTTTTCATTAGATTTTTATTTTTTAAAAACATTGTGTTTATTTTTGTACAAGTTGCCTTTTTTCAATGTTTCAGAACAAACTAGTGGCCCACATGAAGGGTTACACAGTTACATACTGTAGTAGATACTGTATATGGCCACACATTTCAGTTGCCTGGTGAATTAACTCGGGCACCTATACTCCAGACTGTAAATATATATATATGTATATATATTATAGTGAAATGTAATTTTTTCCCTTCTTTTTCAGTGATGAATTTTAAGATACAGAGCTCTGTTCCTAAGGACACAAACTTTGCACTTACAATGGAAGCAATTCTGCGAAAGGTAATTTGTTGGGTTAGACCAGGGGAGAGCAAACTTTGGCGAGCTGCGTCCCCCTGCCTGCTCCCCCTCGCTCTCACGCCCCCTACCTGGTTTGGTGGCGTCAAATGACCCCACGGGGTCACGTGACCCCATTGCCATGGAGATGGGCGTGTGACATCACTCCGCAGGACACCGCAGGATAATTTGACGCCGCGTTACAGTCTGAACCACGGTAAGTGAGTTGTAGGGGCCTCACGCGATCCCCTGGCATTTAATTTAAATGCCTTGGGGAAGAACGCTGGGCCTCTGCAACCACCTGCGCCTCCTCAAAATATCCTGCGCCCCCCAGTTTGCGCACCGCTGGGTTAGATTGTGAAGCATAAACCAATCTAGATGAGTACAGCACGTATTTAGGGCCATGTTTGCTCAGCATGACTACATTGTACAGAAACTTATATCCCTTGTTCTAAACCAACAGCGCAATGCTGACACCATGCGGTTACTGTGTTTATTACATCTGTGAATGGTTTAAAGTTAACATGTATGTACTATATGTCTTTATTTATATACTGTATAGACCTGTGGGGCAGTCAGTGAGAAGGGTGTAAGGTGGGAGAAGGCTTTAGATACAAAAGGGGTAAAGAGAAGGCTTCCTTGAGCAGAACACAAGAGTCAGGATGGTGCATAGAGAGAAATTAGGGCTGGATGTAAGGAGGAGCAGAAGAGTGTAAAGCTTTAAAAGTGAGGAGGAGAATTGAGTGTGAGATGCGGGATTTGATAGGAAGCCAGGAGAGGGATTTCAGGAGGGGAGACGCAGAGACAGATTTAGGAAAGAGTAGAGTGATTCTGGCAGCAGTGTTTAGGATAGATTGTAGGGGAGACAGGTGAGAGGCAGGAAGGCCGGACAGCAGGAGGTTACAATAGTTGAGACAGAAGAGAATGAGGGCCTGAGTCAGAGTTTTTGCAGTCGAGCAACAGAGGAAAGGGCGTATCTTGGGAATTTTGTGGGTAATATGCACTGACACTTATACTGTAGGTCCCAGGTAGAGATAGGCGAATCCGACCAAATCGATTTCCTGGAGTTTCGCTGATTTTCCTCCCTAAATCTGTTTTGCTTTGTAAAATCCGCAGATTGGTCGGTTTTAATTAGTGCGGATTCATAAAAATAAAAACAAACCCGTTGACGGATTGCTCAATCTGCGGATTGTATTTGCAAAAGTGATTAAAAATCCGCAAAAACGCAAATTGCCCTTTTTTTAAGACTGATCCGTGGAAATCCACGAACCAAAGGAACTGACACGATCCGCTGCGGATCCAAATCTCCAGGTCTCCTGGAAGTGGTATGTCAGCACAGTAATGTGGATCCACTTGTTCTGAAACAGACATGGCTGGGAGCAGCAACTAAAATACAAAAACATTGTTTTCAAGGGCATTACAGTATCGTAATAATTTCCACGATAAATAAACAAACAAGATCCAACTGGATCCTATTATCATCAAGACTATCAAATATGATTCTGTTATCTGGGAAAATGTGCAGAAATTACATAGTTTTTGCTTCATCATCCTTTTTCAATGGACGGTAACTTCCTATGAGTTTAACCAGTACTGAACAGATATGCAATAGGAGTTTTAATCCAAGCAGAAATAGGTCATTCGACTAAATCATTATTACTAAATTATGTCTATATTAATGGTTGCTTCATAATTATAAAGTATAATATGTTTAATAACTTTAGGCAAATAATCGGCAGAATGCTCAGTAACAATACACAAGACACACAGGCATATATATTAAAATGAGAGTCTAAAGAACTATACAAATATACTTTGGGAACGACTAACCCGACTGCTGCTTTAGTCTCCGAATTACCCGTTTGCACATTAGCAGTGGCACCTCCGAAGGTTATTAGCGCAGAGGTCAGGCTCAGAGATGGGAGATAACGTCGGGCATGTTTGCAAAACGCGCCCATTTTTAATATTTGCTACTTGCGAAATGGTAAACATTTGCTAATATTCACCTGGAACGCAGCGAGAGAGATATCAACGTGCAGATTTAGTAGTGGTTGCTGCTCCCGTTGGCGCCTTGCTGCGAGACACGCCTGTACCATACTCCTGTACCTCGCGCCTGGATTCAAGGGATGGCCAATCTAGTTCTTTGAGCAGTGATGTGATGTGTGTTGTAGATACATTGTAGGACAAAGCGGTGTATTGAGTTTCAGAGGTTGTCTTGTTTGCGATGGTGAGTTTGGGATGCTGTACCATATGCCATGACCCAGAGTCTACGGATAATTGGCATTAGCATCTGTTGTGCGGTGCGCTTCCAGACTAGCGGGCTTAGGCCAGGTCCCCGCTGCTACTGCAGTGCCCGCTGTGGCGGACGCTGCAGGGACAAGAGCTCTCCCCTCAATCGGGCCGGGCCCGCTGCAAGGGGGGGAGGGGGGGCGCTGCAAGGAGGGGGCGCTGCGCTGAGAGTTTCTCCTGCTCTCAATAGAATTGAGAGCAGGGCTCGCGACGGAGCGCTAGGCCATGCCCCCCGGCAGTTCAGCCAATGAGGGCGAACCTGCCGGGTGACGTCACTCCCCCGCCACACCCCCCTGTCTTTCCCCCTGCAGCTCACTGCAGACTGGGGAATCGGCTGCACGCACCGCCAGCCTTGCTGGCGCCGTGCAGCGGAGGCACTGGGGCCGTAGCCTTAGGGAGGATTTAGTTGCTATAAAGTATTCCGAGTTTAGGTATCTTACTCATACCAAATGTGTGCATTAATGTTTCTTGAATGATTTTGTTCCCTAGACATGTTCCAGTATTTTTTGGCAACTTCGTGCTGATGTTATAATGACCTATGGACTGAACAGAACATCGATAAACTGTGCTGCATTCATGGAAAGTATCTCAAGACTGGAAGATGGAATGTTTTAGCCACTATATTTGGCCTGAAGAACATTGGATGTTTCTCAAGCTTTGTTTGACATTTATTCGACTCACAGGAAAGTTTATCACAGATGTTGCACTGGAACTTTCTAGATTTCTGAATAACACTTTTCTTGTGTTTAACTTCCTGATTACACTTTGCATATAAAACTTTGCATATTATCTTCCTGTACTATCTGTATTATAATTCAGTAACGTGTGCGTACACTTGTCACAGGAGACCGGGCAGTTTTCACCTTTTTAACTGGGATCATTGACTCAGCAAAACAAGGTAATGAAATAAATTGAAGTTCTTTTTCGCACAAATTCGCTTGCACACAATGGAACACCAAATACAGACGAAAAGACACACTTACTGTGGGTCTGGGGTCGAAAACTAGATGCACTCTAAATAAGAGTTTTACCCTGACCGGAACTTATCCCGTAATCTCCTGGTTCCAAAATCGGCGTGAAGTTCCACACGCCACTGCTCCCTTCTCTTCTGAGAACTTGGACTTTTCTTGACCGCGAGCTAGTTCCAATCCTCTGGAACTAAAATCGGCATCAAATCCCAGCCGCGACCGCTATGTTCGATTTTGAGAACATGGTTGCAAATGTCGGGACTTAGAATCTGGCGGGCAGGCTTCCTGGCTTGAAATCGAAGCCGGGTGCTCTGCGATTCGCGCTCTTACTGCTGGGAATCTCCAATCTGATTGGCTCGTACACTCTTTATAGTATTCTGAGTTTCATTCATGAAACTCAGCAACCAATCATTGCGTGGGAATTTTCTCAGCAGCGAAGCCTGTATGAAAAGCCGGGTCAGCGGGAAATCTGAAACTGCCAAGGGACATGTGCAAGTTTGCCACCTCCGTCCATGGCTATCTCAATGCCACCCACTGGGTCAGGCTCAACTAGGTTTGGCAGAGCAATTGGCAGCCTGGACGACTGCCATTGTTTTCCGGACATGGGTACTTGAGCCCTTCCCTGCCATCCGAGTGCTTTTCACACCTCGTGCATCCTCTGGCAATTTTGAACTCCGATGTCCAGCAGACTTACTGACACCTATGGGTTAGCCCTGGCAGTCTGCCTGGACATCGTTCCGAAAGTCCCAGTTACTATGTAACTATGTAACAATGTATTAATAAAATATACTTTAATACACCCCTAAGTCTCTGGGTATGAGGAATAGAATAGAAGGATGTACTTTCTATCAGCCTTATTCCCCTTACACTAGCTTTTGGACTTAGCCTGGACTCTGAGAGTCCCCTCACAACCTTATCTATGGTTTGAGCACCCAGAAACCCAATTCAGGTTCTGGGCTACCTGGGCACTAACTGAGATACCCCCCCCCCCTTAACCTAGGGACCCCCTCAGCTAACAGGGACACTTTTCATTCCTGTGCCCCATTCACTTTTCTGGGCTATGCTGAAGCAGGGAACCCTAGCGGTGAGTCGCACAAGCGTTTTCAAGGAGAGATATTGCCGGGACAATGTTCCTACATGTATTTCAGAATCAGGCATGATTCCTGGGTACATTTTTAGGCGAACCAAGAACTTTGGACCCCAACTGCCTAGGCACATTCTAACAACAATTCCTCCACAAAACCCCCCTTGAAGCTCACGCCCTAGCAATCTCTGCTCACTGGCACGCCCGGAAAGGCAAAAAACACGAAAAATACTCATTACATGTGATGCATTGAAAGATACAATGTTACTGGGCCCAAGAGCTAACTCTCTTATTTACGGATCAGGGGTAACCAAAAACGGGCTTAACCTTTATTTGAGAGCCTGGTTACCCCGTACCGTCACAACATTGTAGCACTATGTCAGTGGTTTTCAACCGGGGTTCTGTGGCCGCCAGGTGGGGAGAGCTGTCCCAGGCCTGGCGGCGCGGCGGCACCCCCACACGGCAAGCAGTAAGCTGGCATCAGCAATAGCAGCCCCCGGTCAATGCTATACTTCATCTCCCTGTTTGTTCCTCTCGACGCTGCTGACAGGAGGGAGAGAGAGGAATTTGAGAGGGCAGGCGCTCGCAGAGGGGAGGAGTAGGGCAGTGGGTGTGTGTTTTTTGTGTGTGTAAGGCTGTGGCCACGCTGCCGCTGGGTGCGCTCATGCTTGAGAACGGTGACGTCACCAACTCCCCAAGCATGAGCGCTCGGCTGTCCTACAGAATTTTGCAAGCGCTAGAAGGGGGTGTGTGGGTGGACCGGGGCTATTTATGTGTGTAGTGTGTGTGCTGTGTGCTGTGTGAATTGGCTGGTGCTGAGCGCACTTCAAAATCAATTTTATCTGTCTCCCCAAGCGTCGACAAGCATACGCCGTGCAGATTGACATTCACTGAAGTAAACATGCCAAGCGCGCTCAGCAGCAGCGTGGATGCAGCCTAAGTGGGAGAGTGTGTGTGTGTATATAAGTGGGAGTGTGTGTGTGTGTCTGTGTAAGAGGGAGAATGTGTGTGTGAGAGGGTGTGTGTAAGTGGGAGAGAGTGTGTGTATGTATATAGGAGATTGCGTGTGTGTCTGTGTAAGTGGGAGCGTGTGTGTATAAGTGGGAGAGGGTGTGTGTAAGTGGGAGATTGTGTTTGTATGTGTAACGGGTGCTCCCTCTGGCCTGACCCACCCAATCTCATATTGGCCCCCAGCAATCCCTGCTCGCTGGCACGCACGGAAACCCATCCCCCAGCAATCCCTGCTCGCTAGCACGCACGGAAACTCACCCCCCTGCAATCCCCGCTCGCTAGCACGCACGGAAAGGGAAAAACACAAAAATACTTTTATTACAGGTAACACATGGTAACAATACAATGTTACCGGGTCCAGGAGCTAACTCAGATCAGGGGTAACCAAAACTGGCTTAACCTTTATTTGTGAGCCAGGTTACCCCCTACCGTCACACCCTTATATACAGAGCTCATATTTATACTGTATACAGAGCTCCCCCTTATATACAGAGCTCACCCTTATATGCAGAGCTCAACCTTATACACAGAGCTCACCCTTATACTGTATACAATGGTTACGCTTATTTACAGAGCCCATCCTTATACTGGAGACAGAGCTCACCCTTCTATACAGAGTCATCCTTATAAACAGAGCTCATCCTTATACTGTACACAGAGCTCCCCCTTATATGCAGAGCTCGCCCTCATACTGTATACAATGTTCATCCTCATATACATATCTCACCTGTATACTGTATACAATGCACACTCATATACAGAACTCACCCTAATACTGTACACAGAGCTCACACTTGTACACACAGAGCTCACCCTTGTACACAGAGCTCACCCTTGTACACAGAGCTCACCCTTATTGTACAGGCAGACACCCATTGCTCCCTTTTATAGCTCAGTAATTAGCAGCCCAATTTCTCCCATTTCCTGGTGTTACTGAAGACTTCACTTGTTGTTTCATCCCCAACAACATTGCCAGGATCTGTCCATCCCCACTGCAACCTCTGCACATCTCCCCCTTCCCACTGCAACCTTATGCAATCTCCCGTGCCCACGGCAACCTCTGCAAATCTCCCCCTCCCACTGCAACCTCTGCACATCTCCCCCTTCACTGCACCTCTGCAATATCTCCCTTCCCACTGCAACCTCTGCAAATCTCCCCTTCCCACTGCAACCTCTGCACTCTCCCCCCCCACTGCCAACCTCTGCACCATCTCCCAGCTTCCAACTGACGCAACCTCTGCACATCTCCCCTCCCACTGCAACCTCTGCAACAATCTCACACCTTCCCACTGCAACCTCTGCCAACATCTCCCCTTCCCCACTGCAACTCTGCAATTCTCCCCTACCCACTGCAACCCTCTGTACTCCCCCCTTTATGCAACTCCACATCCCCTCCACCAATCTCACACACCCCTTCACTGCAAACCTATGCACCATCTCCCCCTCCATGCACCTGACAACTCCCTCACTGCTGCACTTGCACATCTCCCCTATCCCACGCAACAACCCTCTGCACATCTCCCCCTTCCCACTGCAACCTCTGCACATCTACACCTCCCCACTGCAACCTCTGCCATGCCACATCCCCCTCTCCATGCAACCTCTGCACATCTCCCCCTCCCCACTGCAACCTCTGCAACATCTCCCCTCCCTCACCACTGCAACCTCTGCACATCTGTATCCCCTCCCACTGCAACCTCTGCACATCTCCCCCTCCCCACTGCAACCCCTCTGCACATCTCCCTTCCCCACTGCAACCTCTTGCACATCTCCCCCTTCCCCACGCAACCTCTGCAATCTCCCCCTCCCCACTGCAACCTCTGCACATCTCCTTCTCACCCACCTAGCAACCTCTGCATCATCTCCCTTCCCCCACTTGCATACCTCCTGCACATCTCCCCTCCCCATTACCTTGCACACTCTCCCTCCCCCATGCATCTCTGCACATCACTCCCTCTCCTTCTTGCAACCTTGACATCTCCCCTCCCCACATGCACCTTGCACATCCTTCCCCCTCCGCCACACTGTTTAAACTCTGTACTCCCCTCCCTCCCCACTGGAACCTCTGCACATCTCTGCCCTCCCCACCTGCAATCCTTGTGAACATCTGTCCCCCTCCCACTGCAACCTCGGCACATCTCCCTCCTCCACTGAACTCTGCACATTCCTCTCCCACTGCCAACCTCTGCCCTTTCCCCCACCTCTGTAACCTATTGACATCTCTCTCCCCACTGAACCTCTGCTAAATCTCTCCCTCCCACTGCAACCTCTGCTTCCAGCTCTATCTCCCACGAACCTGGCCCATCTCTCCCTCCCACACTGCCAACCTCTGCACATCCCTCCCTCTCCACCTGCAACCCCCTCTGCACATTCCCTCCCACTGCAACCTCTGCACTTCTCCCCCTCCCAACTTTAACCTCTGTACATCGCCCTCCCACGCCCAACTGCAACCTCTGCACAATCTCCCTCCCACGCAACCTGCAAACATTCCCTCCCACGTCCTGCACTCTCCGTCCCCTCAAAACCCCTCTGCATCTCCTCCCCCTGAAACTCCCATTGAAAACCTCCATGTACTCTGGATCATCCCTCCCCACTGTACCCTGCCATCTCCCCCCCACTGCACCTCGGAAACATCTCCCTCCCCACTGCAACCTTCTGCACTATTCCCCTCCCACTGCCAGAACTCTGCACATTCTCCCCTCCCCACTTGCTAACTCTGCACATCCCTCCCACTCACTGACATTCCCTCCCTGACCTGCACCATCCCCCCATCATGTTCCACCCTCCCACCCACTGCAACCCTGCGCCATCTCCCCTCCCCACTGGCAACTCGCACATCTACCCCTCCCCACTGCAACCTCTGCACATCTCCCCCTCCCCACTGCAACCTCTGCACATCCCTCCCCAATGTAAACTCTGGACATCCCTCCCCACTGTAACCTCTGCACATCTCCCCCTCCCCACTGCAACCTCTGAACATCTCCCCCTCCCCACTGCAACCTCTGCACATCTCCCCCTCCCCACTGCAACCTCTGCACATCTCCCCCTCCCCACTGCAACCTCTGCACATCTCCCCCTCCCCACTGCATGTTCTGCAGTCCGTGTTACACCTAGATGAGTTTCTGATCCTTCTGCTGATTACCTTTAAATCCTACGTTAAATTCAGAACTTCCCTCCTCTCTCTAATGCTTTTCATTTTTTCCAATCCCTCACTTTGCAACGCGTCCTGACCTCGTGCCCTCTGCTAACATGTGTTTCCTGTGTCTCTGCAGTTATTTCCTTCCTGAGGTCTCTCTTACTCTCCTCATCCTATCTTGGGATCGCTCTTCTCTTCAGTGTTCCTGAGCTCTCTATCTCATCATCAAGGTTTGATAAAAGGAGGCGTTCCCAGTAACACCCCTCCCTCTGCCACCCTCTTACAAAGCTCATTTCCGTTTATTTATGGGACCATTAGATTGTAAGCTTTTTGACGTGGAGATTCCCACTTACAGTTACTTTTATGTTTAATGCTCTAATCCCATTGTTGTGTATGTTGTTGCCCATATACATTTTAAATAGTTTGTTTCCAGTTGCACAAAAGTTTGACAACACACAAACCAGTAAATAATAATATTACTAACTTTCCCATGACTCAAACTTTCCTCCTTAGAAATATTCTTGCTTTCTATTCCTTGGAATCTGCTGAACTCTCTGTGTCCTTTCCTAGGCCGCGGGGACTCGGAGAAGGTGAAGCAGCTGGAGGACAAGGTCCAGAGTCTGACCAAAGAGCTGAACAACCTCCAGTCCACCATGCAGGGAATGACTGACAAGTTCCAGTCAGAGATCCGACTGACACTGGAGAATGTCCTGAACGGGAAGCAGCTGGCGGATTCGGCCTCCGGCCAACCTGAGATGAAGGAGACTCTGAATGACATCCAGAGGCGGCTGACACAGCTCGATAACAGGATTGCCGACCACGACGAGGAGCTGGGAAATCTTAACAATGCAAATGGAAAGCACCCAGGCAGCACCGACAACACGGTTACCCAGAAGTTTACAGACCTGCGGGGGGACATCCTGAAGGATGTGGAAAGAAGGATGCAGCAGTCATGCTCTGCCTGCCTGTCTGGGGTGGAGGGATTCCGGAACCAGCAGAACGAGGACAGGGACCGCATACGAGGGTTGGAGAAGCTGATTAGCTCTGTGGACCAACGGAACCGGGAGGCTGTGCAGAATATCCAGGCTCATGTGGTACAGCTGTCCACACGTTTGCCCAAGGACTGCTGTTCCGAAGTTGCTGACCTCCGCAACAGAGTGGGAGAGTCAGAAAGAAGAGCAGAGACTCTTTCTGGGTCTGTCATTGCTCTTACTGTCCGCCTGGACAGCAAACTGAATGGGAACCACAATGATGACATCCCTCAGGTAGACAATGACTTAAGCAGCCGTTTGGAAGACATTGAGGGCAGAATGAATACCACTCAAAGGAACCTGGTGGACCATTACTACCACTACCGTGATGATTTGCAGAACTACTTCCAGGAGGAGATCAGCAAGCTAAGGAGTGACCTGGAAGACCGCATTCATGGCAACGAGGAAAAAATCAACATTCTCCTTACAGAGTTGGGAAACAGCTCTGGGTTTGAAGACTCAGTGGGTCAGACCATGACAAGCCTGGCCCTGGATATTAACTCCCTGAAGAACTCACTGAGTAAGAATGAGGGGATTCTGGACAAAGTTGTCCTGGACATTGAGGATCTGAGAAACCAGGTAAAGGCCACAGTGAACAGCTGCACGGACCAATGTGGCACACACAGCTTTGACATGAAGGACACATTCTCTAACCTTGAGAGAAAGGTGAAGGCCAATGAAGATCAGATCCGCGTCATTGTTTCAGACATCGCCCAGCTCCGGGTCTCTGGGGACTCCATGCGGGACACCCTCAGTGGTTTGAAGGATGAGCTGACTAATGTGAAGGTGCAGGTGGAAGCTAACGGGGAGTCTCTAATTAAGATGTCTTCTGATGTGAGCAACCTGGAAGACAGACTAACGACCTCCATCCTCACAGGGATGGATACCTCTGATTCCACAAGCAGAGATGTGAATCAATTTCAGAACGAGACCAACGGGAAGCTGATTAACATGGAGAATGACTTGAAGTCCCTCACCAGAATGATACAGTTTGATTACAAGAGCTGTGGGCAAGTATGCTCCAACCTACAGGAGGAGGTGGGCAAGCTAAAGGAAGAGGTGGAGGAATGCAAGAGCACCTGCCAGCTCTTCCACAAGAAAGCTGAGGAGGGCAAGGACCACATTGGCTTCAACAAGGCCCTTGATGGCTTCAGCGTCTTTGGTGGGAGCTCCAACATAGACTTAAAGTCCATGCAGGGGGAGCTCTCCAGCATCATTGTGACCTTCAGCTCCCTGAATGACACAATCAAAGACCTGCAAGAGATTGTGGGAAAGCACCAGACAGACATCCATGAGCTGGGGACTACCAAGGACAAGATCATCTCTGAGATAAACAAGATCCAGGAGGATGTGACTGAGCACGTTGGAGAAAACACAGAGAAGTTTGAGAATGTGCAGAAGGAGATCAGGAGGTTCGGGAGCACGGTGATAGAAGAGACCCGAGATTGCAGACGCTCTGCAGGTGGGCTGGAGGACAGAGTTTCCAAACTGGAGAATGTGTGCCTCAAGCTGGATACAGTGTCAGGGAGCCTGCACAAGATCAAGGAAACCCTAAGCAAGCACGTGACTGGTCTCTGGGGCTGTGTGCAGGAAATGAACAACACGGTGAGGACACACAGTGCCTGGTTCGAGAAGCTTCACAACAGTCAGCTGAACGGAATAAACAAGAGGCTCAACAACCTGAATAGTTCCATGCTGGTTCTGTCTACTGAGTTCCAGAACTTCACCCTGCAAGACTTCATGGGTAAGAAAATGCCCAAAGATGAATGTCATCTATGTATAGTAAAAATGCGTCACTGATGGGGAGGGGCATACATACATACATACATACACACATACATACACACACGCATACATACATACATACACACATACACACATACACACATACACACATACACACATACACACATACACACATACACACATCAGTAGTGTGAAGAGAGAGTCACCGTGTCACCCTCCAGTGGGACAGTTCCCTCTGTCTGTTACAATGTCACTCAGCATTGGGAGGCTCAATGAGGTATAGGCTTCTTGTGTCTGTGTCACTGTATCTCAGGCAGGAAGAATAATAGGTCCCTCCAGCATGTGTCACTTTGAGTGGGCCATGTTATACGTACATTTTACAGACCCAGTTTAATTAATGCGGGCATCAATTAATGTCCCAAGTTAATTTGGAAGATGTGCATAAACTTTTGTGAGAATTCTCTTTGTTCTTGTTCTAGGGCCCCCTGGACTTCCTGGACCTCCTGGCCCTCTAGGGAAACAAGGACCACCAGGCCCACAAGGACATCCTGGACCAACTGGCAAAGATGGTGCTGCTGGTAAACTGGGGCCTGTTGGACCTCCAGGTGAGAAGGGGGCATTCTCTGAGTATTGATACACACAAAGAGGGCGGGATCCCCACAACAGAGAGGGTCCCAGAAACGCCCAAAAATGTGGGCACTCATGAAGGTGTGCAAAAATATCAAAATACTATTTATTATTATTATTATAATGAACAGTGGACAGGACATACACAATAAAATTTAAAAAATACAAAAACGTCCACCACTAGTTCAAGCCCCTAGTAATACTGATAAAGTGCCCATGCAAACTCCAAAATTCAGTGAACCAAGCGTCAATGGGAGTAACAGTAAGTCCCCTCATGAAGTGTGGAGGACTATTCCAAGGTAATACATAGCAAATATGTATCTAATAAATAACAGTCATATTAGTAAAGCACAGCAATCACAAATATATAAAAAGCAGAGCAAAACATGGATTTCTCCCAAATAGACTTTCTTATATAAATCAACTTTGTATCCCTAGTAGACCTATATATGCGAATGGTTAGTATATAGCAACAAAGTGTGATGGTGTGCTATAATGTATCTATCAAACCACTGTCGGTTTGTAGAAAAATAGCAACCACCGTAGTAGAATCCAGAAAAGTGTATCCACTCCGCAAGTAATGTAGGTAACTCATCAGTCCTCAAAATGACAATAAATTATATAATGGTTGCCTCATAAGAATATTAAGCTGGCATAGCGATTCACCAACATCTAGAGTGCCTCAACCAGTTCATCAGTGTATACACCGTGTGCCATCATCTCCTTGGGTGTAAATACAAAGAGCAAAGTTGCGATGGGGAATATCAATGGCTTTATACGAACCACCTCCCAATTATCTCATCCGGTAGATGGGTGTTTCTGTGGTGATCCAACACGATAGATAGAGAAGAAAACATCACGCCTGGAACTCATGGGTAGTTCGTGCTGCGCCGTCGGTTCTTTGAGAAAAGGCGGGGGCAAACAGGCTGTGACGCCAGCCACCACTGCGTTTCGCTGGTTAGGCTTCGTTAGGGGTGGGACCAGACAGACTCGGATACCACTGCGTTTCGCTGGTTAAGCTTCAATAGTGGTGGGACCAGACAGACCCAGCCACCGCTGCTTTTCGCTGGTTAAGCTTCATTAGGGGTGGACAAGACAGGACCCAGCCCATCACACACACACACACACAACACACACACACACAACACACACACACACACACACACACACACACACACACACACACACACACACACACACACACACACACACATATATAATATATGGTACTGGGAGTGCAAAAAAAAGACAAAAGGGGCTGTATACAACAGCTGAACAAACACAATAGGGGGAAAGAGGGCAAACATGCCCTAATACCCAGAGATAAAGTGAATTAAATGAATAAAAACATCAATCCATGCCCAGTGTAAACATGGAACCCTGGAGTATGAGTCAGAACTGATACACACAAAGATGGCGGGAACCCCACAACAATTCTCTGGGTATTACCTGGGTTAGCCCATTCATTGACAGAGGGACCTGAATGTATGTATGTATATCTTTATTTATATCGCGCCCACAGCTGTACTTGGTGCTTCATAAGAGACAATACAGTACAGGGAGTTATAATAATTCAATAAGTGCAACAAACAAGATCACACAATAGGGAAGGAAATCCCTGCCCCGGAGAGCTTACAATCTAAGCGGTATGTTGGGAGAGTTACAGAGGCAGCAGGTGCGGGGATAAGTGCAGTAGATGGCAGTGCCTGGCCTTGATGGTGGGTAAGTGCAATAGATGGCAGTGTCTGGCCTTGATGGTGGGTTAGTGCAATAGATGGCAGTGCCTAGCCTTGATGGTGGGTAGGTGCAGTAGATGGCAGTGTCTGGCCTTGATGGTGGGTAAGTGTAGTAGATGGCAGTGCTTGGGCACAATGCTTGGTAGGAGTGACAGAGTGTGGGATAGTAGCTATGAGTCCAAGCTATTGAAATGCTTCATTTAGCGGGTGAGTTTTAAGGTTTCTCTTGGGAGAGAAGGTGCTTGGTGTACAGTATATTGAGTGTGAGGGAGTTCCACAGGTAAGGGGCAGTGAGGTAAAACAGTTTAAGGTGAGAGAGCAGAAGAGGTGAAGGAGCTGGAAAGGAGACAGTTAAGGGTAGCGTGCAGGAGACGAGCAGAGGCATAGCAAGAGAGCAAAGCTGATATGTAGGGAGGAACGGGTGAGTGGAAAGTCTTGAAGGTAAGGAGGAGAACTGTATAGATGATCCAAAACTTGATGGGAAGCCAGGAGAGGGATGTAAGGAGGAGATTAGGGGAGACTATTTTGGGAGAAAGTGAAATGATTCTAGCAGCTGAATTTTGGATAGATTGCAAATGAGAAAGTTGTGAGGCAGGGAGGCCTGTTAGCAGTATGTTACAGTAATCCAAGCAGGAGAGGACAAGGGCATGTATTAGAGTTTTAGCAGTAGATTGACAGAAGAATGGGCGGATCTTGGTAATATTACAGAGAAAGAAGCGACAAACTTTAGCCAGTGTCGTGAATGTGAATGGAGATGGAAAGGGAAGAGTCGAACGTTACTCCTAGGCAATATGCTTTGATGACAGGATGATGGTAGTACCGTTTACTGTAATGATGGAAAAAGGGATGTTGGGCCAGATTTCGGGGGGAAATAGGAGGAGCGATAAGTGGTGAATGGTGCTCACAAACACATGTATGCTCTGTTTTCTTTTTTGTTTCGAAACAAGCTCAATAAATGTCCAGAGTATTTGCTTAAGTGTCCATAATAACTGGACTCGTATAGAAACAATTCAGGGGAGATAAGGATCTAGTGGTGTCCACCATAAATTGGCCACTATATTAAACTTCCCATATAAGGAATAAATGCATAACAGGTACTGGTTTAGGTAAATATTACAGAGCTTTTGCCCATTACCTGCCAGTCATGGTCCAGGACAAACAAGTCACTCGAGGGCGGTCAGTCCTCGAAAGTAGAAGCAAGAAGTGTAGTACAAGGCAGGAGCACAGCCAAAATCCAGGAAGAACAAATATTCCAGGGCAACTTCAGATTGCACAAAAATTATTTATTGCACAAGCAGCTCACAATGGCAGTTTAGAATCACACCTACGCGTTTCCTCCAGAGGGACTTTATCAAAGTGTGAGCACACAGTACAAATGCAAGTGTTTTTAAGGAGATACATTTGTGCCACTAATCCATGTAAATGACGTCATCATCATGCGCCCCAAAAGCGGGTCGCACTGACGTAGCGTTCTTCCGATTGGTCAGTGGTATCAGCGGACATGGTATTAAGAAGAAAACAAACGTTAATCAGTCCGTAAATGGACAAAAAGCATAACAAACTTTTGAAAAACTAAGAAAAACTGAAAAAAACATTTGCAGAACACAAATGGGAACAATGCAAATGAGCATTAAGCAATGAAAATGAATATTAGTAAAAAAATAGAATATAAAATAATAACTAATATAATGATATTATATATCTAATCATTGCTGGAGCAAATGTGCCTTCATAGAACCACCTGTGCTACGGTGTAACCCTGGAGCTTAGTGTAAGACATTACCATAGGAATAGGTAGAAAGGTGTATATGTAGTCCTTGGGAGCTGCTGATTGGATAGTTCTGACTGCTGGAAGTCATACAATCAGTCTTGGTAATAGTGTCCAGGTTTCAGTCCCATAGCGTCATAGAGATCAGGGGGGGGAGTGTCTAATGATTCTCCGTGGAGTGGCTAAAAGTCTCCTACCACTATAATGAAACTTAACCGCATACGCAAATATCCATAAAGCACCAATCGATGATGGTCTGTTCACATAGTATACTGTCACAAAAAGGTGTTTTGCTAAATATGGTTTAAAAGATAGTTCTTTCCAGCAGTCAGAACTATCCAATCAGCAGCTCCCAAGGACTACATGTTCACCTTCCTACCCCTCCACGTTTATGGCCTGACGAAGCACGTATTCTGTGCGAAACGCGTAGCCTGCTGAGCAATCTAGGACTCCGTAATCCCAGACAAACTACAGTCTCCCCTCTGTTTCCGGACGCGGTATTCAGTGACACTGTTAGGAGCAACGAGGAGCGGACATTCACAAGGCTGCTCGCTGTGTGAGAGGTTTTTTAGCTGTTTATTGTTTCTTAGTTAATAAAGTGTGATTTAACTCCTATTCTCCTGGATGTCTGTATGGGACTGCGCTTGGCACGAGTGCTAGGTCGCCCTGTGGAGAGACAGACCCAGAAGACGCAGAAGTGAAAGAAAACACTTATGGGCAGTGACTCACACACGGCCGTGGGAGTCAATATTTATTATTTTATTTATTTTCACGGTCATTCATCACCATCACTTTGTCTGCACGGTCACTGGGGCATTGATTGCGGTCCATGAGGAGAATTTAAAGATACCTTTATATGCGGTGACACACACATGGCCGTGTGAGTCAGATAGTTATAATTATCTTTTTCACCCTACAGTACTTTTTGACAAAATTGTTTAGACACCTCGCACATGTCTGTTCTATATTGGGGGAGATGAGGAGTAGGAGGTGAGAGAGGTGTATAAATCAGGCCTGGGAGGTATAATGAGATGCAGGGAGAGAGGTAGGAGGGGAGAGGTCCCAGGTATTGGGGGAGATGAGGAGTAGGAGGTGAGAGAGGTGTATAAATAAGGCTTGGGAGGGCATAATGAGATGCAGGGAGAGAGGTAGGAGAGGAGAGGTCCCAGGTATTGGGGGAGATGAGGAGTAGGAGGTGAGAGAGAGAGGTGTATAAATAAGGCCTGGGAGGGCATAATGAGATGCAGGGAGAGAGGTAGGAGAGGAGAGGTCCCAGGTATTGGAGGAGATGAGGTGTAGGAGGTGAGAGAGAGAGGTATATAAATCAGGCCTGGGAGGGTATATTGAGACACATATAGAAGCACATGCACACCGCTGGTAGGTGCTGGAGGGGGGTACTTATCTGCCGGTGCGCTGTGTCCAGGGAGGTCCAGACATCCCAGAGGTACTTGAGCAAAGGAATGGAAGCAGCACACGACCTTTCTGAGGATGCAGTTTATTGTGCCACCAAAGGTCCAACGTTTCGGCAATAGATTGCCTTTATCAAGGAGAGGGCTACAGAACATGCTAAACATACCACTATTTATACACAAATGGGTACTCACCCCCAAACGATCACTGCTGCCTTGCTCCTTGATGATGACGCCTCCATCGTGACGTCAGAGCACCAGCGCGACGTGGCGTGATGACGTCATGCGCCACCAGGGGAGAAAGGAATATTGAGAAGCAGGGAGAGAGGTAGGAGGGGAGAGGTCCTAGGTATTGGGGGAGATGAGGAGTAGGTGAGAGAGAGGTGTATAAATCAGGCCTGGGAGGGCATAATGAGATGCAGGGAGAGAGGGTAGGCGGGGAGAGTCCTCAGGTATTGGGGGAGATGAGGATAGGAGGGTGAGAGGAGAGGTGTATAATCATTGCTGATGGGAGGGCGGAGTAGGTGATGACGAGCGTGTATAAAATCAGCTGGGAGGGATGATGAGAATGCAGGGAGAGAGTAGGTGGGAAGGAAGAGGATGTTCCTCAGTTATTGTGAATCAGTAGTATGAGGTAGAGATAGAGTGGTTATAAATCAGGCCTGGGAGGGATAATGAGATGCAGGGAGAGAGGTAGGAGGGAGAGGTCCCAGGTATTGGGGGAGATGATGGAGTAAGTGAGTAGAGGAGGTGTATAAATCAGCCTGGGAGGCATAATGAGATGCAGGGAGAGAGGTAGAGAGGGAGAGGTCCCAGGTATCTGGGGGAGATGTATGAGTATAGGTGAGAGAGAGGTTATATAAATCAGGCCTGGGGTCTGATGAGATGCAGGGAGAGGTAGGAGGGGAGGTCCCAGGTATTGGAGGAGATGAGGAGTAGGAGGTGAGAGAGGTGTATAAATCAGGCCTGGGAGGGATAATGAGATGCGGGAGAGAGGGAGAAGGGAAGTCGCCGGTATTGGGGGAATGATGCTAGGTGAGAGAGAGGTTTATAAATCAGCCTGGGATTGCTAATGAGATGCAGGAGAGGAGGTAGGGAGGGAGAGGTCCCAGGTATTGGATAGATGAGGATAGGTGAGAGAGAGGTGTCTATAATCAGGCCTGGGGGTATAATAGATGCAGGGAAGAGGTGGGAGGGAGAGGTTCCCAGGTATGGAGGATATGAGGAGTAGGATGTGAGAGAGAGTGTATGATCAGGCCTGGGATGGTGTAATGAGATGCAGGAGAGAGGTAGGAGGGGATAGGTCCCAGTATGGGAGGAGTATGAGGGTAGGAGGTGAGAGAGGTGTATAATCAGGACTGGGGGAAATAATGAGACTCAGGGAGAGGTGAGGGGAGAGTTTCGGGCCGCCCAGGTATTTGTGAAGCATGAGGAGTGAGGTGAAGAGAGGTGTATAAATCGCCTGGAGGTATGAGAGAATGCAGGGAGAAGGTGCAGGAGGGGAGAGGTCCCAGGGTATTGAGGGAGATGAGGGGAGTAGGTGAGAGAGGGTGTATAATCAGGCCTGGAGTATAATGAGATCAGGGAGAGAGTGGGAGGGGAGAGGTCCGGCAGTATTGGGGGATATGAGGGAGGTGAGAGAGTCTGGTATTCTAATACATCCGCAGCCTGGGAGGGTATCATGAGATGTTCAGGGAGAGAGGTTGGAGGGGAGAGGTCCCAGGTATTGGGGGAGATGAGGAGTAGGAGGTGAGAGACAGAGGTGTATAAATCAGGCCTGGGAGGGCATAATGAGATGCAGGGAGAGAGGTAGGAGGGGAGAGGTCCCAGGTATTGGGGGAGATGAGGAGTAGGAGGTGAGAGAGAGAGGTGTATAAATCAGGCATGGGAGGGCGGAGTAGGTGAGAGAGAGGTGTATAAATCAGGCCTGGGAGGGTATGATGAGATGCAGGGAGAGAGGTAGGAGAGGAGAGGTCCCAGGTATTAGGGGAGATCAGTAGTAGGAGGTGAGAGAGAGAGGTGTATAAATCAGGCCTGGGAGG
>WSYH01005316.1:0-45409 GCA_036426205.1 Ascaphus truei | reverse complement strand
GGCGTCACGGCGGACGCTACCACCTCTAGGCGTCACGGCGGACGCTATCACCTCTAGGCGTCACGGCGGACGCTATCACCTCTAGGCGTCACGGCGGACGCTACCACCCACAATGTGACCCCACCCTGTGTCCAGTAACCCCCACCCAAATGTCTCGTACTCCCAGAGTCAAATATCACTGTACATGTGTATGTGTGACTGCGCAGCCACTATGTTTGGTGATAGGCCTGGTTGGTGCACGTGAGTTGCAGGTTACCTGCCCGGGCTCCAGCCACGGGTACCGCGATATCAATCCGCACGATCCGACGTTGTCCTCCACACCGCGTGGGTTGAAAGTCCAGCGCGAACAATGTCTCTCCTGGTGTTAGGGTCTTTGGTGGTGTTCTGAGCCCAGAACCCACCTCGCAGGGCCGCACGGCTTCCGCTCTGTGTCCCTGACTACTTGACCAAATAATGGGGCAGGGTCCCTATCTAGGGCCTGTCCCTAAGCTCCACAAGCTATTAGGTGACTCAGGACCTAACTGGGACCTTGGGGGCTGCTGGCCTATGCAGAGGGTCACTGACCCCTGCATCCACCTCTTACCCCTAGCTGGTCCGGATCCTGAGTGCCTGCGTAGCTGCAAAACCCCGCGAAATGTATCTAATGAGAGCAGGGGAATCCGGCCTTCTGATTGGCTCCCTGGCGTCAGGTGTCTTTGCCCCTAAGCACCCTGGGGGCTGGCAGTCTATTCTCGCGCATGCGCGAGCTGTCTGAGCCTCCCGCGCTGTGCATTGCCATTGCGCATGCGCAACAGCCCTGTGTATGGCGGCGCCCTGCTTCCCGAGCCGCCGGGCCGGTAGCAACGCGATCGCGGCCTTAGCGACGGCCCGATCGCGTCCCCGGCAACCGGCCCGCTCGCGTCCCTAGCTACCAGGGATTCCGATGCCGCTCGCGGGACAACAGAAGGGGGGTGAGTGCGCGAGGGGGGCCTGGCTACACGCGAGGGGGGACCTGGCTACATGTATAAGATAGACAATAGCACATAAGTTAACATAGAATTAGCAGAGAAAATGCAAGGAAGACAGATTCTGTTATCTACAAGTATAGAAATAATGAGGTATAGAGGGCCCCTTTAGCATCTGCAGTATATAGCCAGGGTTATGGGGAGGCTAAAACCAGGGATGCACCCTTGGTACGGTATGTTTAAAGAGGCAGGGAGGTGGTAGATAGCATGTGTAAGTTATGTGGCTAACCTATTAAAATGGCAGTTTCAACTGAGATTAACAAGTACATACATGGGCAATTCCATATTTAAAATATGTGTTTTATCCTCTCTTTACTGAACTCAGAACTACGAAGAACTTGAACGGATACCATCATGAGTGTAGTTCTTTGCTCATGACTGATATATGCCTGTCAAGACTTATGTATTATGTAGGTCGCTTCCTATCGGTCTCTGAATATATACTGGAAAAATATTTCGATCTGTGGACTTATTGACTGAGGTAGAAGAATCTATATTTATACAGCCCTTCCAGCAATCAGTAGCGGAAGGAGCAATGGATGGGATCCCTCTCTCAGGTAGGCGCCTACAAAAATGTCAATTTTTGTTTGCAAAAGAGCATATAGATGATACTGCAGACATGTGGAGAAAAGTTTTGTGGACAAACAAGACAACATTTTTATTTTTTGGTTTAAATTCCAAGCTCAACGCTGCACATCATTGAGTCAACACCATCCCAGCTATCAAGCGTGGTGTTGGCAATATTATGTTATAGGGATGCTTCTCTCCAGCAGGGACTTGGAAGCTTGTTAGGTTACAGGGGAGAATGGATGGTGCAAAGTACAGGCGAATCCTTGAGGAATTTCCCATTTCAGCAGGACAATGACCCTGATGCCCAAAGCCACACTGGAGTGATTGAACAAGAAGATAATTAATGTTCTTTTCATTTTGTATTCAAATGTTATTGAAAATTGTTGTTCTATACAATATTCCAAAAAGCATCAAACAACCATTCTGGTTGTAAGATCACTTACTTGTACATTGTATATTGCAGTCTTTCCATCATAACAATGGAGATGCCATACAGAAATAAAAGACAGAAGAAGAAAAACACGGAAAAATCAATCAATCAGGGAGATCAACAATCAAAGGCGTTTGATACATTTTTCAGGTTACAGGGGTACTGATAGATTAACCGACTAGCACCACACAGTTCTAACATAATATTCGCCCAATTCCAAAATTAATGTTGTTCGGTGTATGAAGGACCCTGGCATTATGGCTCAAAAACCCAGCTCTGAAGTCTGTTATGTGTCATTATGACTCTCCATTATACTCATGATAGCGGGCCCATATTTTGTGGTATGTTGGTGTTTGATATCTAAGGGAGTGTGTCAGCTTTTCCATTATACTAATAAATTCAACTCTGTACCACCATACTTCCATGGATGGGATGGAGGGTCTTGTCCACATTCTTGCTAGTAGATTTTTGGTGGCATAGATGAGATGTCTAATTAGGGTTTTCGTAAGTCTAGTAACACCTGCATTGATTAGCCAGAGCCCGCGCAGCGCATTCTCCGGCAAGAAGGGGATATCTACATCTGTGATATTCTTTATTTCACTTAAAACCTTTTTATAAAAAGAGGTAGCTTTAGGGCAACTCTACCACATGTGCAGATTATCTGCTCTCTGTCCACATAACTGCCAGCAGTCGTTTGGGTCGGGTTGCATACTGTACGGGCTAATTTAATAAGAGTCAGATACGTTCCATAGAAAATGTTATAGCTTGTTACCGTTAGTGAGGCAGAAACAGAGGTCTTATGTAACTCACCCTAAATATCCTGCAACTCTTCATTATCTAAACTCCTCCCTAAGTCAGAGTGCCAGGCTTCAAGTGTAGGTGTTATGTATTCTGTATATAGATAGGATAGCTCCCTCTGAATCCTAGATAAGATGTGTCTAGGCTCCTCACTATATATATTCTAAAGTGGATACGTCTCTAGGAAACTTGTTTTGTTTTGAAGGTTTGTTAAAGCATGCCGTATCTGAAAGTATTGGTAGAAGGGAATTCGTTCTATTTTGTCTTGCAGTTGTTGCATTGAGATTACAGTACCTTGCTGGTAGATATGTTTAAATATGGATATATCTACTGTGTTTAATGCAGTGATAAGTGGCTTGAATTCCACTCCGCTAAAGGGTTTAACCATGTTAATTTTAGTAAACGGCGAAAGCTTACTGGAGAGCTGTAGTTTGGACAGATTTAACGTGCTCCAGTTGCGGAGAGCGTTTTGGATAAATGGATGTGCTTTCAACCTGATTGTGTCTATACTTGAGGGGTGTGAAAGTAGAGAATTAATGTTCTCGAGTGGCCCAGTCAAAGTCCGCACTTGAATCCAATCGAACATTTATTGTGAGACTTGCAGATTGCAATCCATCGATGATCCCCCAAGAAATGAATGGGCAAAAAATGTCACCATCCTACTGTGCTCAGCTAGTAGAGTTTATACACTATAGTTTTGTAGCTTTGAATACAAATATTTAATTTGGTAAAAATGCGCATATATTATTTGTAATTTTTCATTCAACAACTTGTGACATGATTGGTAGGGGGAGAATACTTCTGCAAACCACTGTATATACAAATGGAGATACTACTAAATTGAAAGTCTCTCCTCGGATTAATCTGATTGTAGATTTTTAACAATTCGGCAATGGATTTCGTATTCAATATGAAAGCAGAGTTCGGATTCTTAAAAATCCGTCCAGTTTATTTTCAATTACGGATTTAAAAGAATCTGATTGGCTTTTTTAGGACCCAATCTGCAAAAGGATTTCGGTGAGGGGGGACGTATTTGGTCTAAACAATCTGCAGAACTCTAGGAAAGGGATTTGGAAGAGTTCGCCCAGCTCTAATAAAGAGTACAGACAAAACGCAGGTGTAGCACCACAGTAAAATGCCTGTTTATTCTGCTTTTCTGGTAGCAATGTACCTTTCGGGAATGATTCAACGGAAACATGTTGGCAATATCCCCTGACATCTCCAATGTTTTCCCATATTGACCTTTGCTAAAAATTCACCTTTGTGACAATTGGGATAACATTAGTATCGGGAGATAGAGGTGTAAGTGCTCCATGCCTCTATGCATACAACCATTTCACTAATTGCATGAATTAATATACTTTTATTTAACGTATTATTTTGTTTCACAGATAGTGTTAGGACCTGCAAAGGGGCCATGCCTTGGTGGGGCTGCAGGCTTGTAATGCTTTGTCCAAAGAGTTTAACTAAATGACCCTTTCTTATGAGAAGACAGACAAATAAGTATTTAACTATATATTTTTTGTCATTGGATGTAGCATTGGGTATTTTGGTCTTTTGCTGTATACATTTGGTCACACCCAATAGCACTTCTTTTGACAGAAAAGTATATGATTGGTGGGTATTGGGGTTAGAATTTGAAGGGATTATAAGTGTTTGTATTATTTTGTTTCTACTCATATTTACATAAACCTCTGAGGCTAAGTCCATACAGACTTCAGCTGTGCAGAGGCACGCGGATGCTGAGGGAAAGCGGGTGCTTTCCCTGGCCTTAGTTTGCTCGCCGTCCGGGGGCGTGTTGGGAGCAGGCCAATGGCATCATGGAGCGAGTTCGCCCTCATTGGGCGAACCGCTCACGTGACCGGCCCTGCGCTCCCATGAGCGCTCAAACTAAAAAAAAATTGCGGGCTACGCTTCCGCACGCCTGCGCGAGCCCCTGCTAAAGCCGCTTTCATCGCAGCTGCAGGGGCTCACTGGCAAGCGTCAGCGCGCCTCAGCGGATAAGCGCTGACCATGGACTCAGCCTTAAGGACACCAGTAACAATGTTTACTTAACTATGACCTTGGGAATGCTAAGTCGCCTACATCTTTATGTAATGCACATCTTTCTGTAGAATAACCTCATTACCCTACTATAAACTGTGATTGCAAAAACAACATTGCAATTACAGCTCACCCAGCAAAATACAAAACAACTTATAAAGACTTATCAAGACTTTCCCAACTCTCTTACACTCTCTGGTGGTAGAATTTAAATCAAGGTAGCTATCAATTATTGATTCTATATGCTCCTCAAAAAACACAAACAATGAAACAATGGGACCAATTAAGCAGATATGGAGAGAAACGATGTGTTAGCAGCTTGACTCCTCAAACCAAAAATAAAAATGTGCATTTTTTTCTATGCAGAAATGATGAATTTCTCAAAAAAATTAAATTCCAAACAGCAATCGGGGATATTAAATCCATATACAGCAATATCCCTCAAAATGATTACAATGCTAACAGCTTTCATCCTGCACATACATGTACTCATTTTAATACATTATCATATACATATTTATTACATTAGTTATAGGGCCAGTGCAACTACAAGGTGGGCGGCACATTTGTGGGGGTGGGGGTGGGGTGAGAGCGGTAGCAGAGGGTGAGAAAACAGGGGGAGGGGTGCAAAAAATAAGGAGGGGGTGGAAAGTCAGAGTTTTTTTTTTTTTTTGCAAAATGGAGGGAGAGGGGTGCCAAATCTGAGAAGGAGCCAAAATGGAATGGGTGTGAGGGGTGTAAAAATAGGGGGCGTAAAAAAAGGGGAAAGGAAAGGTGGGTGTAAAAACAAGGGGGTGGGGGTGTTAAAACAGGATGGTGAAAAAAACAGGAGAGAGATATTGGGTGAGAGAGGGGGAGAGAGAGATGGGTAGAAGGAGGGTGGGAGAGGGGATAGAGAGGGGTGGGGATGAGAGATAGAGGGGGTGGGAAGGGGAGAGAGGGGTGGGTGGAAGGAGAGAGAGGAGGGTTTGGGGAGAAAAGGGTTGGGGTAGAAAGGGGGGTGTGGGAGGCGGCGGGGAGAGAGGATGGGGGAGAGAGGAGAGAGAGGGGGTGAGTGGGGGTGAGTGATAGGTGGGCAAAGAAAGTGGGAGGGGAGTGGGGGGGAGAGAGGAGGGAGGAGAAGGGGGGAAGGGGGAAATAGAGGGGTAGAGGGGAGAGAGAGTGGGTTGGGGAATTGGGGAGGGGTGTAGGGGTAAAGAGAGTGGGGTGGGGGGAGATAGAGGGGGAAAGAAAGGACATGGGGAGAGAAACTGGGAAGAGAGGGGGAAAGAGAGGGGGTGGTGAGGATAGAGGGGGTGGGGTGGAAAGAGAGGATGAGAGAAAGGGGGTGGGTGGGAGAAGGGGGTTAGAGGGAAAGGGGGTGGGAGGGGAGAGGGGCTGATTGTGGAGAGAGAGTGGGGGAAGGGAGAGAAAGGAGGGATATAGGGGTGGGGGGGAGTTAGGTTAGATGGAGATTGAGGGGGTGGAGATGGAGAGAAAGAGGGACAGAAAGGGGATATAGAGAGGGGGTGGGGTAGGGGAGAGTGGGAGAGAGAGGTGGGTGTGGAGAAAGATAGAGGGATGTGGGGAGAGAAGGGGTAAAGGGGGAGAGAGATGGGTGATAGAGAGGGGGGTGATATGGAGAGAGAGAAGTGGGAGACAGAGAGAAGGGGTGGGGGGAGAGAAAGACAGGGGAGAGTGTGGCGGTAGGCGAAGCCGGTCTTCATTAATAAAGGTGGAGCCCGGCTGGCTGCCCCTGAAACTGTATGGCAAGGGCTGAGAGTGTCAGCTCTTGGGTCTAATGTACCTTACTGTGTTGCCTGTAATTTTGTTCCCCTTTTATACTATCCCAAATAGGGGTAAAAGCTAGGAACTGTGTATGTGGGGTTAACTATGTAAGCCCAGTGGGCTAGTTAATGCATTCTCTGTGTATTCCCTTTGCCTCATGGGCCTGCAGCTGCCTATGCAAGCTTAGGCTTTGTCCCCGCTGACACTGAGCGTCCTCATGCTTGGAGAGCTCTCCAAGCATGAGTGCCGGGTGTCCTTAAAATTTTCGCAAGCGCTCGCAGGGGGGAAGGGGGGGAGGGTTTGGGGGGGACGCAACAGGGGAAGATGAGATGAGCGCACTAGAATGTTTTAAAAAATTGTTTACCTAAGTGCCGAGCGCCGGTGAGCATGTGTGCCCGCGCATCGCATGAGTGGGGACTTGCATATATATATGCAAGTCACCTCGCCAAGCGCCGCCTGCTCAGCGCTAGCGGGGATGCAGCCTTATTATTGGATTGCCTTGTATGGGTGGCCTCTTTTGAGAAATAGCTGCAGGGCAGAGACTTCTGGCACATGAGGGAAAAGGGGGGGCGGGGGATATTTTAACCTGTATTGCCTGCCAGCAAGGTATTCTTAGCTGGTGTCTTTGAGAAGAGAAGGTTTTAGAACCCCACATGATAGATGCAAATGGTGGAGTGCAAGCTCTTGTGTCTAAATGTTGGTTTTCTGTGTTTTTAAACTGCAATGCATTGTGTTTGTCCTGTGATTTAAACCCAGGTTGGTGACAAAAGGCAGTGTGAATTAGCACGTGAATTACATGTAAATTAGCATTTCAATGCCCCAGACTCCTGGATTTCGAGCCCAAATCTATACAAGTTATTTCCCTTATAAGTATAAGGTCCCCCAAAGTATATTCTGTAAGGAACTGTACTTTATATTGTGTTGTAATGTTTACTATAAGGTTCTATACAGAAAGCACAAGCATATGGTTAAGATGCTAGCTAGTTTGCATAGAATCCATAGTTCAAAGAGGAGAGGATTTCCAGAGGGGGGAAAACCATTTGGTGAGCAGGATATTTACAGTGGATTAGAAAGTCTTTGTTTTACTAGACACAGCGGAGCCAGGGAAAAACGGCCCTGTATGTTAAAACGGCCCTGTATGTTAAAACTCATAAGCATGTTTTCCATTGGCAAGTTTTGAATTTATCCCTCCTATCAGTGAATGCATAATTTCAATCCTTGCTGTAATTGGCTATTAGACTCCTCAATGATTTAGATATGAATCAAGCATGCAGTAAAAGCAGCTCTCTCTCTTTCTCCTGTTGGAGATGTGAAGACATGCAGCTGCTGGCGGGCCTCTCAAAGGTGTTTCTGTGAAAGAGCTATTCACACAGGGAAGCATGGGGAGGCCTAGCTGGCAGGCTGGATTTCGGTCCAGGAGCCCAAAACCAGTGTCCTATCAAGGTAAGCAGGAAAGGGGAAGGATCGGTGGTCCATCCACTCCGTGAAAAAAGGTAAGAACTCACCAGCAAAGAGGTTAAAAAATGGCTATTTTATTAAACTACATAAAAAACAAAAAACAGACAGCACAAAAAACTCTCCCACGTGGGAGAGTTTTTTGTGCTGTCTGTTTTTTGTTTTTTGTGTAGTTTATTAAATAGCATTTTTAACCTCTTTGCTGGTGAGTTCTTTAACTTTTTTCACGGAGCGGATGGACCACCGATCCTTCCCCTTTCCTACTGTCACGTGAGAGGATCAGCGTTTACCACTGGATGCAGACGCAGATGCAGACACAGAGGGAGACGCTTCTTCAGCAGCGTCAGGACTGGAGCTGGAAGGAGGGAGAGCAGAGCGGTGATCCCCTGTGAGTTATGTGTACTCCACACCGGGCACGATATGGCCAGGGCTAGGGAGACTGAGTGAGTACCTCATTGTCCCCACTGTGTTAGCCCTCTCTTGCTTAACCCTTTACCAAGCGTTTGGTTTTTATCATCACAGTCTTTCAACCCTTATTCCCGGTGTCAACTCCACTAATTACTTATTATTGATTTTGCCCTGCCTGGCAACACTGACTTATACTCTTGGAGCTCCTACACGGTTGTTGTTTTCTAGTCCTATCAGGTAAGTCTTTGCTGAAGCAGGTGCCTTGCAACTAGGAAAGGGTACAGTAGATCTCCTTCCCCAGACCCCAGTAAGTGTGAATATTCTCTGTTTCTTGTATTTCTGTGTGTTTCCGAGGTCTTATCCGAATAAACCGCAATTTATATTACTGCCTGTTTTGCCTTGTGACTGATCCCTTAAATATAAAGGTGTATTTGGCTGTGAGGACTCTGGGATCGCGGCACCCGCGCCCTGGTTCCTCCTCACCTTCATTAACTCCCGCTGCCGTGGCGCGCGCCCCTCGCTGGCGTCACTTATCTCCGGCGGCTCTGGGGGTTCCCCGCCGTCCTCTGCGTTCTCGCGCTCCTGCGGGACCTTCCCTCTCTCATGCGGCTGCTACCGCTTACGAGCGCGCGCCCGTCTCTGTTACAGAGCACGCGCAGGACTCTTTTAATTTATTCACTGCTCCTGCAGTGAGGCTCCGCCCCCAACACATACACAAGGATCAATCAGGCATAAATACCACTCACCTGTATCCTCCTTTGGACAGCCTATCCACTCCTTTTGCTGCGGGTGCGTGTCCATATACGTTCCTCACCTCAGTATAAGGGACGGGTCTGGTCTGCGGGCAGTACCGGCGTAACATTATGTCGAGCCCACAAGACGCAGACCAGACTGATGTGGACTCTATGATGACGGCCATGTACCAAGTGGTTTTTTTTTGTGTGGTTTTTTTTGTTCTCACTATATGTTACTTTTTCCTCATGTTATTTTGATTTCATCCTGTTCTGGAGTTGATATACATTATACCTTCATGTGGGTCACTGACATTCTGTAGGTATACTTCATTACCGCATTGACTGCTCCTCTATCACCCCCTCAGATTCTGTACCATCAGCCTCAATTCTTGAGGTTGACGGTTTTTTGTAAATAGGAACACTGTGGACAGGACAGGTTTCCAAGTCTGAGGATGTACATGGTGACTCCTGCAGTCTATGTATCCACACCTAGGTGATGTACTGTCATTTACACTATCTTCCATGTGTATATTTTGGAAGATTCTCTTGGTCTGTTAGTAGGGATTGGCCTTGGAATTTTTACCATCCCCCTCTATACAAACATGTTTTACTACTTATGTGATTAAAAGGTTTTTAACTATATTTACCATATCATCCTCATTTACCTTTCTGAGTGCATTCAAGGAGGAACTTCTATGTGTTTTTGTTGTTACTACCAGTAGAAGGGACGGGTCTGGTCTGCGGGCAGTACCGGCGTAACATTGGCCTTGCCTACCGTGACAGAGAAAGAGAGAGGTGGGGGGATAGAGGAGGGGGAGAGAGGATGGGGATAGAAATAATGGGGGGGAGAGAGTGAGGGGATGCAGAGAAATGGGGGGAGACAGGTGAGAAAAGAGGGGAGAGAGTGATGTGAGAAATGGGGGAGAGAGAAGGGGGTAGGGGAAAGAGAGGGGGATGAGAGAGAGGGGGTATAGGAGAGAGAGGGGGTGGGGGGGAGAGAGAGAAAGGTGGGAGAGAGGACCTTGCAGGAGAGAAAGAAATGGGGCGCAAGAGAGAGAGAGGAGGGAGGGTGGTGCAAGAGATTAAGAATGGAGAGAGCAAGGGGTATGGAGGAGACAAAGGGGTGTGGGGGAGAGAGAGATGGAGGAGAGTAAGAGGTGGGGAAAAGTGAGAGGAGTGGGAGAGAGAAGGCTAGGGTGGGAGAGAGAGGGGGTGGTGTAGGGGAGAGAAAGGATTGTGTTTGGCACAAACCCCAAATACATACAAAAACACACCCCCAAGTACATACAACTCCCCCACCCCACAAATACTTACAAATCCCCCCACCCCTCAAATACATACATACAAAAAAAACACCCATACATACATACAACCCCCCAACCCCCAAATACATACAACCCCCCCACCCCCCAAATACATACAACCCCCCACCCCCAAAATACATAGAAACCCCACCCCCCAAATACATACAACCACCCTTCACCCCCCAAATACATTAAAAAAACTACCCCCCATATACATACAAACCGCCCACCCCCCAAATACATACAAACTTACCTACATTGGGAATGGTCTCAGGCCTCTGGCTGGGCCTGGTTGCCTGTCCTCTTGTTGCCGCCGGGCCCTGACTCTCCCCCAGCTGTGGATCTCCCTCTCAGGCCGGTATGCATCGGAAGCGTATCTCAACTTGCTTCCGGTGCACGCCAACGTCAGAAAGATCTGCAGCTGGGGTGAGCCGGACCCGGCTGCAATGAGTGGCTGAAAGAGCTGCATGCGGCTCAGGAGCTGCAGGTTGCTGAACACTGGTCTCGGGTGCCAAATACCCTTGCACTAGCTCTGCCTGCAAGTAATGAAAAGAGCCGTGTACAAAAGTATGCAAACCCATTGAAGACAATAAATGAATCAGTTTTAAAAGACAATAGTTTACTAGCTGTTAAAAATATTACTGCAAATTACTTTAAGATATTATTTTGCAAACTGGATCATTTTGCTTTTGTTGGTATAAATCTCCAGGGCTGCTTTTGAAATTCTGGCCCAAATGTCGAATTCCAAATCGTTGAACTGCAATGGATAATACTGTGCTGATCATATAGTTGTGCAGAAATTCAGTTGCAGTGAGCATTCAGTAATTCAATGTGCCAGTGCTTTTCAGACCTCTCCTGGGGATACCACAGTCAGGCCATGTTTTAGGGATAACCATTATTCAAACATACAGTAAGGTAATTGCAAACATTTGTGCTTGGTATTTCATAAATATTCCTAAAACCTGTCCTGGCTGTGGGGTCCTAGGGAGAGGAAAAGACTAGTATTGTACCGGGTCCTACTTTGAAAAAAAAAAACGGGTAACGGGTACCCCGACAAAATTAAATGATCTACCCGGCCGGGTTCCCGGTTGGCACTTACGTGGGGGTGGAGGAAGACGGCGGCGACATCTAGGAAGGTCAGCAGCGGTCCTGTGGCGGTGGCAGCATCAGAAGCGTGTGTTCAGCCAGCGTGGGAGCTGCAGGAATCCATAGCAGTGTCAGCTGGGGAACCACGTGACTGGAGCAGGAGCAGAAGCGTTCCTATTGGACAACCCCCCCTCGGGATTACTATGGCCTTAAGGTGTTAACTGTCTGGGCTCACACAGAGTAAAGCCCCTTTCCCTGGTCACATGGTGCTGGTGTGACACAGCAGAAGTTAAGCCCCACCTCCTTTCTGCCTAGAGATAGTGACATGAAATAAATAAATAAATAAATTGGGATATAAATAGAAAGGGCAGAGATCTGGAACTCAGGTTTTGAGGGAGAGTGACAGCTGGAGAAGCCTGAGAGTTAAGTAATGTAAATAGGTTCCCAGTAAGGGCATAGATATGTACATACATATATCCCAGTTTATTGTTTTAAGTCAGGGAAGTGCTCCACTGAAGTAAGGCCCATGGCCATGATAGAATTGAAGATTTCAGGCTCCCAAAGGGGAAACCTGTGTCCCTTAGGGCAGGGGTGAGCAAACGTTTTATGCCGAACCCCCCTTTTCATCCATGAAATTTCTCGGGTCCCCCCTGCCTGATGTAATCAAAATCACATGACGTCAGCGCACGTGAGCTGGTTCAGCCAAATGAGAGCGAACCAGCTTTGTGACGCATCCACCGTGCATCTACAATCTCCTGCAGCCAAGTTCACAAATGGCTTGGGCTGCAGGCGTGCGCGCAGGCAGTATACTGGTATTGGATCACTGTTTATTTTATTGTTTGCTGGCATCTGGTAATATGTTTTTTTCTGGTGCACAAAGGCAATCCATTTGAGGGGCATTCATCCACCTCTTTTCTACCTCCCTTGCTTCCCCCCCCCCCATTTTTTTCCCTTCCCCTCCCTTTTTTCTTTCTCCCATTTGATTTCCCTAGTGTCATCCACTCCTTCCTACCAGTATTATGTATTATTTATTTATTCCCGTTTTAAATGTTGCCCAGGAATCAGGGATCCCCATAACCAAACTGAAGGGGGGTACTGATGGATCTCCCCTGCTGATCAATACTCCCAAGTGACCCCCCTGACCCAAAGAATAACCCTCAGCCCCCAAAACTCGTCCTCCTCCCAAGCCCCTCAATTCTGCCATCTCTGCCTGACCTTTATCCCTCGTTTACCTGGGGGGGGGGGGGGGGGGCGCTGCGTTGATCTCTTCCTGGTCCTGCTGGAGCTCCCTGGGGATAGGTGATCATAAGGCAGGGCCTGCTCCGGCTCCTGCAGGTGCTGCAAGGCCCTGCTACCAGTGGGTGTGCAGCTCATTGGTCTGAAAGGGAAACACCTCCTCCCCCCCAGCAGCAACAGACACAGCAAAGCGTGCAGCTGCAGCTGGAACATCAATCACTCCACGGTGCCGGCTACACCTGCAGCGCGTTTGATGTCACTGCGCTGGGGCGTGCTCCTCCCCTGGTCTCTTTGGAGCCATCTCTCTTCAGCCGCTGTACCTCCGCAGCCCCTGCGCACACCATGATGTTGGCCGCCAGCTGGGTGACCAGACTTTCAAAAGTAAAAACCGGGACACATCAAAAAAAGTATTTATAACACAAATTACATCACTTAAAAATAAATATTATATTTATCTCATTGCGTCCCCATTTATGCTGTATTATTAATCTCTCTCTCCCCGCCACATCAGGACCTCTCTCCCCTCTTCCACAGTCTCACTCTCCTCCAGTTTTTCCCTCTCCCAGTGTTTCTCACTCCCCCTCCAGTGTCTCTCTATCCCTGCCCTCAGTGTCTTTCCCTCCCCCCACTCTCTCTATCTCCCTCCCCCTCCCTGCAGTGTGTCTCTCTTTCTCCCTCCCTCTAGTGTCTCTCTATCACTCCCTCCAGTGTCTCTCTCCCTCCCCCAGTGTCTCTCTCTCCCTCCTCCCAGTGTCTCTCTCTCCCTCCAGCCATTGTGTGTCTCTTCCTCCCACCAGTGTCTCTCTCTCCCTCCCCAGTGTCTCTCTCTCTCCCTCCAGCCTGTGTGTGTGTCTCTCCCTTCCCTCCAGTGTCTCTATCACCTTCCACCAGGGTGTCTCCCCTTCCCCCAGTGTTTTTCTCTCTCCCTCCCCCAATATGTCTCTCGCCCCCATGTCGCACTTTCACCCTCCCTCTCCATCTCTCTCTTTCACCCCCTCCCACCTCTCTATGTCTCTCTTTCACCCCCTCCCACCTCTCCATGTCTCTCTTTCACCCACCTCTCCATGTCTCTCTTTCACCCCCCCGCCCCGGTCCGCTGTCACACCCCGCCCACGCGCCAGGGCTCGCGGGCAGTTCAGTCAACAGCAGGCACGTGCACACACCCGCCCACCGCGCCAGGGCGTGCAACCCACCCGCCCCAGGGGCGCGGTCCCCCCCCGCCCACCGCGCCAGGGCGCGCTTCGCTGCCAACCCGCAAGGCAGGCAACCCCCCGCCCCTGTCTCGTTCACTCTGTCCCAACCTCGCCGTAGAGCGGGGAACCCCCGCCCACTCTCCATGGTCTCCTTTCACCCCCTCGCCCAATGGCGCGGGCACACCACCGCGCCGGATCGCGAGGCACAGGCACTCACCGGGGGGCCCCAGGAGCCTCGGTCACCCCTCCCCACCGCCCAGGGCACCGCTGGCACCCCCCTCCCACCGCGCCAGTTCGCGCGGGCACCCCCTCCCCCCCTCCATCGTCTCGTCTCTTTCACCAACCGCCCAGGGCCGCTGTCCCTCAACCTCCCACCAGCGACAGGGCTCCCTGTCACCCCACCCTGGGTCGCTAGTCACCCCCACGCCCCACCGCGCCAGGTCTCGCGTTGCACCCCCTCCCCCGCGCCAGGGCGCGCCTGGCACCCCCTCCACCGCGCCATGTCTGCGCGGGGCATGCCACCCCTCCCCATGACACACACACACACTCACACACTCACACACTCTGCCACGCTGCATTCAGCAAGTCAAAGGAGGTGCTGCATGAGCTGTGCAGCACAGCGCCATCTAAAGGCTGAAGGAGAAATTGCAGCTACCGAGTGCTTTTCTCTCTGCTTCTGGCAAAATCGCCCCCTGCCTGTGCGCCCGCCCACGCACAGCATGCTTTGGCATCTGCCAGCCCGCAGACGCCAGGTTTTTCCACCCACGCCCCCTCTAAACAATCTTGCGCCCCCCAGTTTTCGCACCGCTGCCTTAGGGGTTACCCCAACTGTAGCCCTGGCACTCAGATGGATCAGCATTTATAAGAAGCCCGCTATATAGTACCTGGATAAGGATCCCGAGGGAGTGAGGTGTAATCAATGGCTAAAGAGACCTCCGTGTGCCACATGTGAGTTATGCAGGACATAGTGCAGGGATGACAATCGCCCAGATACGGTAAGCAAGGGTAGCCCAAGCTGTGACCCTGGAGGTATATAGAGATACACGGAGGGAAGAGGACAGAGAAGGCCCAATAGTCAGGCTCTTGGCTGTGTGACCTGTCCCTCTCAAGTGGGTAGAGGCACTACAGAATTTGGGGTGGCACTGCCCTGAAATACAGCCAGGAGGAGGGCACCAGGGCTGTCTCATGATTGGTCATGCCCAGGACGGATGTCACCGCCTCCTGCTGTCACTCAAGTGCAGCTCCTCGGAAGGGGAAAATCCCATATAAGCTACTGGCAACCTGATTGTACCAGGGCTTACTGCCAGTACAGGGCAGAATAGTAGCCATCAGGTGACCTGGCTACACATACTGTATCTCAACATTTGTTTTACAAAGCCACTGCTGAGAACCTATTGCAAAAGGAGCCCCTCTTTTTTTCTGCATGCTCTAGCCACGTGAAGGTTTTGGCCGAAGGAAACAAACCCAGTGTGCTTTGTTTCCTTGTTTAACTAGATTATACTTTCTAATATTCAAGCAAAATGCCACTATTTATTTTAATTCACCTCAGCCAATGCCCTGAGGCGTATCTGGTTCATATTCCTCTTATCATCAGGCTGCTAACAATTAGGAAGCTGCCTGGCTTGGTCAATATTTTATCTACTCGTTCCGTGTTGTTTTCCTTTTCTGTACAATTTTATTATTGTTGTTATCATTTATTTATAAGAAGACATCATATTTCGCAGAGCAGTAAAATGGTAAGCTACTACATAATAATAATAATAATAAACTCACTATAAAAACACAGTCTTCTTGATCACGCAAAAGAAACAGAAATTCTTGCTAGATGAAGCTTACATTTTACAGAGGAGAAGGGTTAAGGAGAAACATGGGCCCAGATTCACTAAAGTGAATGGAAGGTAAGATGCTTAGCTTAGTTAAAGCTTAGCACCCTTTAGTGAATCTGGACCACGAGGCTCAAAGGGGAAAGTGTGGTCAAGACTGGGAAAATGTAAACTCTGTGCGTTGTTTTCCCTCTCTGCTGCAAATATAAGGATATATTTAAACAGTACATATCGCTGTATGTTGAACCCTTCAGTTCTAGAAAGGACTGCAACACATTGCTTTAAGATTTCTGGAAAGCGTGTTTTTTCTCGCAGAAATGCCACAAGCAAATCTAACGAGAGGCTCATATGATTTAAAACACGTGTTGACTCACGTGGAAATGGAAATAATGAAATAAACATCCTTTAAAAGGTGCAGTGCTACCCGATAAACTAGATACATATGCCCATTACATTATGGATAGGCAGGTTCGTGGGTTTGAAATCCGAATTTCCCAGACTCCGAAGTTTATTCAAAAGTTTGAGTCTACTTCCATACGAATGTTCAAATCCGAGTAAAATTCAAGCCAAAACCCTAGGGCTCTTCCTTGGATTTCTTTTATTGTAATTGTTTCTGTAATAGCAAACTTTTGTGTTCGCAAAAGGAAAAAAAAACCGAAAATGCAGCAAAAATTAACAAAATAAATCCCGTTTACAGTAATTTGAGGGATTTTTCATAATTAAAAAAAAAAATCCAAAACCATAACCAATAGAGTTCCAGCATAACCAAAACATAAATAATGTTTTAGAGCCAACGGATGCAGAAAATGTTATCCAAGGGATGTTTGTAAAACCGTTGATGGCAGATGATATGTTAACAGTTTGCTTTGTCATTTATGTTATGATTTATTTTTTGTTTTTTCAGAAAAAGCACAATTCTCAAAATAAATATATTTGAAAGGTAGTGTAGCCCCTTTTCCCGGGGCCAATCGCAGATCGGGCGCCCTAAGGTGTACTTGGGTCTGGCTACATGTCTTTTTGTGGTGCAAACCTGCTGGCAACAGGAGGGCCTGAGTCTCCCGCGATGACATGGGGGATAACAGGAACAGGTTTCTGGGGTGGATGCCTTTGTTCTCATTCAGTGGTGCAGCGCCTCCATTTTTAGTAAGCCCCAGGAATGCAGGGTGGAATCCTTACCAAGAATGTTCCCACACAGGGATGAGAGATACCAGTCTCACACAGTTTGGCTTTCTTTAAAAGTAGCAGTCTTTGTTCACAGCAGCAGCAGACAGGTACAGGGTGTCTGATCCACTCTGATTACTCTCCTTTAGGATGGTCCCTCCCTGCCACCACTCTGGATCGAGGGCTAACTCTTCCCTCACCCCCTAAGCAGGGTGAGAGGTACTGGTCCACCTCCCTACACTATAGTTGGATCAGCTCTACTCATGAGCTGATCACTCTCCTCCAACTGTAACTCCAGCTCACTAACTAACACTTGTCCCACACTGGACCAGCCAGTGGACAGACAGGAAGAAGACTGACTAAATAGGAAGTGCACTGCTCTTTATGATACCAGCAGGCACCGTCCCTGTGTCTCTCGCTTTGACACAGGGTCAGGTGACCTACCGCCACCACTCAGGGCAAGTGCTTGAAGTGGGGGAAACCCATGATAACTCCTGGCAACCAGCCCTTACCAGGGCTTATACCAGGAGGAGGAAAGAACTATAACCCTATTTCTTACCAGGCTACAGTAGATTAATAGATAATGATTTATAGAGATATCTATGATTAACACATTACACATGGCCAAGATAAATACCTAGTAAAGAACAAAACAGGATCACAGCTCTCTGTAACGATGCGCTCACCACAAACAAACAAGGTGTGACCGCGATGCTGAGGTGGGGATTTGATAAACGCCAACCCACAGGCGCGAGGGCGCGTCTGGAGTGTAGATAGGTCGAGGTAGGAGAGGTCAGGATGGTCAGTGATACTTGCCGAGGTCTGGATTGGAGAGGTATGGATCGTTGCAGGTACTTTAGCCAAGGTCGGGATTGCAGAGGTGCGCATCGTCGTGGGTAAACCGGATCAGGAGTGGAGAAGTGCGAAATCCATTAAACAAGCAAAGTCAGGCAACACAGGACAAGACAGGCAAGGCTCAGACAGGAGGCAGGACTGCAGTGAACAGAACGCACATAAACAAGGTTATGCTCAGCCAATGTGCCAGAGGGCAGGCTGAGCCTATAAGGCAGAACAGTCCAATGAGTTGGAAGCATACTCAGGTGTATGCCTGGCTATGGTTGGCTTAGGGAGACATCACAGGTGAATCCCTTTAGACAGAGGAGCGAAGAAGCTTCTGCGCAGGTGCCGCGCATTGTGGGTGCGTGCTGTGCGACGATGACATTACTGCGCGAGCGAAGCCTAGAGGCGGGACCAGCGGGAATGGCATTAAGTGCCGAGTGTGGTCTGGGCGTGCCCCTAGAAGGAACGCTGGCATACGCCGATTCACGAGATGCGCTGCAGGAGGCAGAAGAGGCAGGTGGCCCGGTCACAGGTCTAGGCAGGTAGGGAGCGCACCGGGAGGGCGCAAATGACGGATCCTTACACGCTCGTAGGATATATGAAGGGAAGAAAAAACACAAAATAGTGCAACACAGTATAACAAAGTGTATTGGAGGATCAATTAATCAGCTGCAAATGCACTCACAAACTCCATTAGGAACAATGGTGGAATACAAGATGGTGGTCCTTGTTATAGATAAGGGTCAAGATGTAGCTCCAGGATAACTCAGAAATGAAAAAGATAGAACGCCAACATAGCATAATTCTGTAACACAGCTTTATAGACAGAGTGAATAAAATCAATGTACTCACACACTGTACATTGGAATAAAGTGTTCTGAACTCACAGGCTCCACCAGCAGCAAATGCACAAGTAATCTCCCCACTCATCAGCCTCCCGCGAAGAATCAAGAAGACAGTCACTGGAACAGGGGATGTGGATGCAGGCTGGACAGGGTCCTCTCAGGCTCAGAAGCTCAAAAATTGCCACCCTATGCGTTTCAGTGGTTTACAAGCTTCCTCAGGGGCTCAATAGAAAAGAAGCTTGTAACCCGGTGAAACACATAGGGCAGCCATTTTTGCCCTTCTTCTCTGCACATATTCCACGAGAGCTGCGCCCCTGTTTTGTTCTTTAGTCTGTGTATTTGACCCTGGAAAGGTTTTTTTTTGGAGCAGCACCTCGCATTTAATAAATGGGTTGCATTTTCCTTTACCCTTACATTTGATCACTTAATATCAAGTCACTTTTATCACCTGCATTAGAAATAAGATTTTTCACGGCAACACCTCTTATTTTCATGAGATAAATATCTGTTTAATAAACATAATGTGCTAAATCTGCTCAGGTGATTGTCTGGTTTAGTTTACTGAGTAGAGATGTGCAAAATATTTTGCCAAAGTTCAAGGACCATGCAACATTTGCAGTTTTTTAATTATAATGTTACATATATTGGCAAAGATTTAATTTGTTTTTGCCATGCATTGAAAGTCAATGTGCATTTGAATTTCTCTTACTTTTATCTTTCCTAGTTTTTTTCTCTCCTAATTTCTCTCAATTAAACTCTGCTTACTGCAGAGAGACTATTCACAGGCCATGTCCATGCTTGACACACACGACGCAAACAACAGGCCGTGCCTCTGAGGCAGGCCATAGGGCGCGCGACTGGGCGCATGACGAAGTGCAACTGCTCGCGTGATTGCAGAGCAGACAAAATCTTGTGATTTTTTCCGCGTGACGGCCGGGTCATGTGTGCTGATCAGCCAATGAGGGCGAACCGCTCACGTGACGTCACAGGCACGCCTCCCTGTCGCGTCTCTCCCTAGGCCACAAATGGCCTCTGCGGCAGGCGCACGCGACATCCCGCCTCGCATGGCCTTGGCAATAGGGCACACATCATGTGACTTCTGCAGCTGTGATGGGACTCTGGGGGGCAGATCCTCAAAGGTCTGTTAAATCTGGGCTGCTAACTTGACGTTATCTAAATAGGTAACATTCGTTACTTTTACTCAGTTTAATGGGTATCCCCAAAGTTACTGGTATGGCTGAACATTATTGTACGCTTATACTTAATACTGTCAAGATTATATACCATATTAGGTCAGGCAAATATATCCTACATTCACTTTTAAGTACAGTTTATTACATGAACTTCATGACACATTATCAGATGCATCAGTTGATGTGTTTCAGACACTTATGATTTATATGATCCATAATATATATCTTTGTATGACACGTAATGAAACGGATAAGCCTTACACTCGGTTCGATCATTTGAGTACCAATTTAAACCTGTCCTTTTTGCTTGTAGATGCGTCCTAAAGCTGTCAACAGCAATTGTTCCTGGTCTGTTTGCAGTGCATTTTCAGGGTTTGTCAAGGAATTGTCACTCACTTTGTCCGGCTCCGCTTCCCTGGTATGGGTTTTTGGGGGTTTCTCCCTATCAGGACCAGAGAGACACTTTTTCGACTGCTAACATGGGCCCTCTAGGGTTTCCGTCATTCCCTGGATGAATTCCCCCTTTGCTCTAGGCTGCAGAGCATCTCTGCCCCCCTTTTTTCTCCACGGGATCTGGGGATGTGTCTGACCAGAGAACCTTGTTTCTTTTTTTTGTCTTTTTGCTTTGGACAATTCCATCCCATCAGGGATACTAGGGTCTCCTTCTTGTTTGAAACTTCAGCAGTTTCCCTGTATCCACTATGTTTTTCTTGTTGCATTAGCTGGTGAAAATATTCAGTGTTGAGCTGCTCTTGCTCTTGTTGCTGCCATTCATATTACCAGTCAAGGAAACCTGTCTTTTCGGTGTGTACAGTACCTGGTTCAGGCTGCTCCACCAATTTTTTGTGTTTTGGGTATTTGGGTGTTTTGTGGGTGCGTCTCGTTTCTGGGCTCACATAAGAGACATCCTCATTATAATCAGTATCCTTTTAGGACTGGAAGGGACACTCTTCCGTGTGGCCGGGTTCATTACAGGAACACCACATATTGCCCTTCCTTTTGGTGTATTCTTCCCCCTGACACTCGGGGGGAGCTATTGCAGCGATTTTCTCTCGAACCTCAGCTGGTTGTCCTATCGCTGGACAGACTTCAGTTGCAGAGTTTGTGGCTCTCACAGGCGTCTCTGTAGACTTTGTATTTTTTGAGCAGCCATTTTAAAAACCCAAGGTTTAAAAAAATAAATTCTCCCACACATCATGAGGTAGACTTTGGTCGAAGAGTCAGTACCTTGTGTGGGTCACTGTCTGTCTCAATGCCCCAGTCAGACTGTGGCATTGGGGCTTTTCAGCCGGGATGTATAGTCATTTAATTCTGGTCACTTCTGCACATTTCTTTTATTCTTGGTTTTGTTGCTCAAGCTGTTGCAGAAACTGTAGCTACACAAAAGCAGAACAAAGTTCCCCAGATAGTCTCTGGAGCCCTGTAAGAGACCTGTGCAGAGGTATACACAGGCAGACCAATTTGGGTGAAATTAAATATGTCTTTATTTAGCCAGTCACTTAGCACAGCAGTTTAACGCAAAACATATACAGTGGGTCCTCGCTTATCTGATGGCATGCGTCCCGCAAATCCCCTTCGGTTAACGGACCGTCGGATTGCAGGTCCCATGTTAATCAGTGGCGGTGACCATCGGTTAAGCGGGTTAGGTGTCAGAAAATGCACCTGGCGGACTGCATTATTTGGCATTGGATAAGGCATCCTGGCTCTTTGTGGCAGTCTCTGAGTCTAGGTGGGTTCAGGAAATGAGGTCTAGTGTCCTGTTATCAGCACAGCTCTTTGTACTCAAGACTTCATCTCCCTATGTCATCATAGTGTGTCTGTGCTAAGGAGTCCCTTGGTCTGTCCCCAGCAGGGTTATTTGTACCTTCAGGGAAAACCAGTAAGCGCCTATTAAACCCCTAAAGTAGCCACAACATATATATATGCATATAAGTGTCAAAGCGGAGTACTACTGGGCATGGCAATATATACTTAAAATAAAGGACAGAACATAGAACACAGACAGAGCCCAGTGCTACATCCAATGACACGAATACACAGTACAGTGCCTAAATATACACCCTTACACCCTTACAAATCATCCTCACACATCCTCTTTCTGTCCATGCTTCCTCTCTCTCTACACACACGGGGGGGGGTCGGAAGAGAGGAAAGGCCGTGACCAGCACCACCACACCCCCTCCCGTGCCAATCTCCTGCCCAGCGGGAGCGCTGGGCACGTGGGGGGAAGAAACCCCCCCCCCCCCGCTACCACCTCCATGCAGGCAGTGGGACCGCTGGGGACGTGGGGGGTGAAGCGGGGACCTGAGGGACATCCCCGCTCCAATCTCCCAGCCCCACGGGCTGACACGGGGATCGGGGTGAAGCGGGGACCTGAGGGGCATTCCCGCTCCAATCTCCCGGCCCCACGGGCTGACACAGGGATCGGGGTGAAACGGGGACCTGAGGGACATCCCTGCTCCAATCTCCTGGCCCCGCGAGCTGACACGGTGATCGGGGTGAAGCGGGGACCTGAGGGACTGTCACGGGGGGAGGGGTGCGACGGGGACAGGAGAACACCCCCGCTACCACCTCCATAACTGCGGGCAGCAGGAGCGCCGGGGACAGGGGGAAGGCACAGATAGTACTTACTGTGTCCTCCATGGGGAAAGAATGGCTGATCGTTGGGGGCGGGCTCATATAGAGCTTGGCCACGCGCCCAAAAAGCCTGGGAGCGCGTGCCAATCAGCTGTCAGATACGGGGAGTTATTATTATTATTTTTTTCAGCTCCAGCAGGGAAAATTTCAGCGCGAAATTTAAAAAAACAAACACGTGAGCTGCTTGGGCCAATATTTACTCGCCCGAGGGTTAAATCCCCTCGCCCCGGGCGTGTAAATGTATATGATTGTCGAACACTGTATATACATTTAACGGTTTTACGGGCCCCCACCCAATCTCACATTGGCCCCTTTGGTCTACCTGGTCCCCATTACATGTATGTATGTTGTGGTGCACCTGCTGGCTTACAGGACTCCTGAGTCTCCCCCTGTGTTGGTATGGGGATATCAACAAGACAGGCATCTGAGGTAGTGGGGATTGAGTCCTACTCACATCTGATGCAGTGCCTCCACCTCATCAGGATCTCTGCGGCCGCAGGGGGTGTATCTGATGAGGAACTCCTTCTTGGTGCCTTCCTCTGCTGAGTAACTCCACACTCACACATGAGGGTTGCGGTGAATAAGGGCATCTTTATTATCATCATAGGCAGACTGCCCCTCACAGCGGTCGTACTCAGCCGCTCATTCCTTTGCTGCACTCCATCTGAAGGTTCCTCCTTCTCCTAATGGAGTTGTTTCCACCTCTCCCCTAAGGGAGATTCACCAGCTTGTCTCTCTGCCACTTGAGCTGCACAGACTCACAGCTATTGCATCAGACACTGCAACACTGTTGCAGACCTCCACATGACTCTCCTGAACAGAGTCAGAACACCAACAGAACACTTGATTAACACACTAACTTTAGGCAGTGCTGTGTCTTATATAAGCTCTAGAAATGACTCACCCCTGTGTCACTAATAGTGGACACTAAGCATGTTGTCACTTCCTTTGTATACATATGACACCTCACCAGGGTGTGAGGGCAAACCTCCATGATTGTTACTGGTAAACCTGCATACTTACCAGGATTACTGCCAGTATGAAGGAGATATGTACACCAATTTTATATATGGCTACATTCTCCCCCTGGTGGAACCCAACGGCCCGGCTGGGATCTAAATTTGCGGAACCTTCTTTCAGGTAGCACTGCAAAACACAACAATACATTATTACAGTACATATCTTTTCATCATAAACATAATAACAGATACATCCTAACTTAGATGGTGTAACAACCAGGATTACTCCCTGATGGAGTATCCATTACTGGTACTACCATACCCTCTTAAGGTGGCCTGCGCACAGCATGGTCCACTGGGTTTAGAGCAGCAATGCTATAACACTCTGGGTGACATACTGGACACCCACAATCAGCCCATAATTCCTGCCTGGATGCTAGTGGACAGAGAGGATCATGCCCATAAACTTCCTTAAGGCATCTCCTGGAGATGTAAACTATCTTTTCTGTCTCATTATTCCAATTCTCATCTGATATTTCACGATCCCAATTTTCTAAGGAACTATCAGAATCCCAATTTTCCTCGTCCGATCCTTCCTCATCATCAGAACTATATCCCCTATCCTCATCAGTGGAACCCGTGGTGTCACTCCTCATTACTATGAACCGGGTACGGTCCAGCCAGGCCTCATACCCCTCAAACATGGGCGCCCACCACCTGGTTTCTCTCTCTCTGACTCTTTCCACCACCGCTACCGTGTCCTCACTATCTTCGGGCTCTCCCCCTGAAGATATCCCTGAAGTACCGGTAGATCGGGAATTCTACCCTAAGCGATTAGGCCTACATTTTACATCCATCATACTGTTGCTCCCACTGGTACCAGATGACTCTTTCCTCCTATGCATCCCCCTCCCCGATCACTCATCGGATGTAAAACAGTCACCCCAGTCCAGGTTCTCCCCAGTCCATTCCTCGGAAGCGGCCCGTGACTCCCCAGATAACCCTTGGCTCGACTGGGACCCAGATGAGGAAGTGACGGGACAGGTGTCTTAACTATGGGCGGGGGTTGGGCATAGGGAAACACTGTCGGCAGACACCGGGCTACGACCCGCAACTTCTCGCTACCTTGACCGGTACCATCGGACTGGCATTCCGGTTAATCCGTCTCCTTGTTCCCAGGCTTCCGCAGGGCCTGCCAGCTCTTCCCGGACACAGGCGACCTGGAGCAGCACGGCGGTCGCATAGAGGCGGCCATCTTCCATCCCGCTCCGCTGTGTCCACCGGATGTGACGTAATCTATCTCGTGGGACTCACCGCCGCCATCTTGGGTTGGGCTCCCCACAGGAACCTCTTCCTCCAGAATGACATCCGCCGCCGGAAGTGAAGGTTCAGCTCTCCGCTCTGCTCGGGCCTGGGCTAGGCCTTCCTCTGCCGTTGCCACCACCGGCGCCTGTGGAGGGTAAGGGTGTCTCTCACCGCTCCGCCGGCTCGGGATGGGGTCTTCTCCTTCTTCCGCGCTGGAAGTCACCACAGCCGTGGGACTCCGCCGCTCCGGTTGTCTCCGCACAGGCGACCTCGGCCCCTCGAGCCTCCGCTCCGCAGCGACACAGGTAAGTGCTGGTTCTTTTGCAGCGTAGTGGTCCTCCGGTAGGCGCATCACCACCGACGTCGGGGTCGCTTGCTCCTCATCCGAGGATCCGAACTCCGACTTGGGGAGTGGCACTCACGTAGGGGACCGACGGTGATGTTCCCGGTTCTCACCGCGGTTGTAGGCCCCTCTCTCTTCAGGCTCCGTCTTTATCATCAGGAGCGATCCGCATTCTCCGGGATCAACAGGTTCTTTCTGGATCGAGTGCGAGGCTTCAGCAGTCAGTTTGGCTGTGTCCGCTCCCGCCTCCACGGTCTGTCCTGGCACAAAGGGCTGCACGGCCCATAGGTAGTGGATGCCACATTGGGGGCACCTAGCCGTTGTGCTGGCTACACCACCCGGCAGTCGGCACTGCATGCACAGGCACCTTATTGTTTCGGTGTCACCCGCCTTGATTACCAGGAAGCCTCCTGGTAACGAGTAGGGGTGAGCTGAGATGTCCATCTCTTTTTCCTTTCCGCCGATAGTGCCGATTAGAGGGGACACTTTCTGTAGTAGTCTTGCCTGTTCACCAGCTCCTCGCATCTGAAGGGCAGGGGTCAGTTTGGTAACTCCTCCCTCAGCCAACTCCACTCTCATTTGGCACAATTGGAAACTACTCCCCCTGGTAGGGGAGGGTCCCACATTAGGGGAGGGTCCCACAGATTCACTGGGTTACCCAGCACTGGCTCTGAACCTGTTACAGTCCATGAGGGTGTGGTCACAGCTTTCGCACCATACCCCCCAGCAGGGTGAGGTCCTTTTCTTGGCGCCAATCCCGGCCAACTCCTTGCAACTTGTGTATTTCCAGCATTCTTTGCACTCGGCCCACTCGGTCTCCCAGGGAAGCGGGAGTCTCCATCTTGGTTTACTCGACCATTCACATAAGCAACTGAGGTAGATTTTTGGTTGTAGCTCACCGTCTGGCAAGCAGATTCCCCGTTTTCTCCACACACAACCACAATGTCCTCAACACTGTCCTCCAGGGTAGCAACCCTTGATCCTAGGCAGGACCAAAACGGCACGGCCACCGCCTTAGCGCCATTCCACAACATGCTGGCAAAAGTTCCTTCTGCAACTTGTTCCTCAGTAGCACGCACACCACGTGCGCTCCCTCCATCAGCCGCGGTCCACCATCTTGGATTCTCCGCACCGCACGGATCTTCCCTTCTTGTGGTCGCCATCTTTACTTTGTAAATACTGTTATCGCACATGGAGCTCCTCTCTGCGGGGCAGCTGCCATTCCGATGTAATAAAGATACCACGATGCACCACCTACGTGTATCTATGTATGTCTGACTCATGTTGCACTACCTCAGGCTAGGCTCACTCTCTCAGTGTATGCTGTGTCCACCTTCCTCCAGTCTGTACTCTGTGGTAAGTGTTCTGGCTCCTGGCTAGAGTACTCTGGCTTCTCCCATGCAGTAGTAGGGCGTCTACCTACTGTTGGCCAGCCTAGCGCAGACGCTCTCCAGAATTCCTGACCAAGTTAACAGGCTATTCCTTTAGGCATCCTACCAACTAGCTGCCTCAAGGTGACTAGGACAGCTATAGCCCTGTCTCTAGAACCACTTAACTCCGCTCAGGACCCTAGGTTGTACTTTGCAAGCTGACAAATCCATCAGGCCCCTGACTACCCCTAGGCTCCGTCCCATCCACAGCACTGACTGGCAGCATACACTCTCCCTGTTTCCTAGTGTGCCTAGCAAAAGCCTGTCCTGTTGATAGGTATCTCAGCAGCGCCTCCAATTGTAACGGTCTTTCCTAGCCCACCCAATCTCACATTGGCCCCTGTGGTCTCCTGGCCCCATTACATGTATGTATAGTGTGTGGTGCACCTGCTGGCTTACAGGACTAATGAGTTTCCCGCTGGGTGTTAGTGGGGATATCAGCATGACAGGCATCTGAGGTAGTGGGGATTGAGTCCTACTCACATCTCAGCAGCGCCTCCGTAAATGTAACGGTTTTACGGACCCCCACCCAATCTCACATTGGCCCCTGTGTTCTACCTGGTCCCCATTACATGTATGTATGTTGTGGTGCACCTGCTGGCTTACAGGACTCCTGAGTCTCCCCCTGTGTTGGTATGGGGATATCAGCAGGACAGGCATCTGAGGTAGTGGGGATTGAGTCCTACTCACATCTGATGCAGCGCCTCCACCTCATCAGGATCTCTGCGGCTGCAGGGGGATGTATCTGATGAGGAACCCTTCTTGGTGCGTTCCTCTGCTGAGTAACTCCCCACTCACACATGAGGGTTGCGGTGAATAAGGGCATCTTTATTATCATCATAGGCAGACTGCCCCTCACAGCGGTCGTACTCAGCCGCTCATTCCTTTGCTGCACTCCACCTGGAAGGTTCCTCCTTCTCCTAATGGAGTTGTTTCTACCTCTCCCCTAAGGGAGATTCACCAGCTTGTCTCTCTGCCACTTGAGCTGCACAGACTCACAGCTATTGCATCAGACACTGCAACACTGTTGCAGACCTCCACATGACTCTCCTGAACAGAGTCAGAACACCAACAGAACACTTGATTAACACACTAACTTTAGGCAGTGCTTTGTCTTATATAGGCTCTAGAAATAGGGTGACCATTCGTCCCGTTTTTACCGGGACAGTCCCGGTTTCCCGCCCGTCCCGAAAATGTCCCGGGTTTTGCCCCTGGTGACTGGTCCCGTGCGCGATTTGGCGGCGGTGCGCGGGGGCAGCATGAGGAGGATGCGGCGGTGCGCGAGAGCAGCGTGAGGAGGATGCAGCGGTGCGCGAAGGCTGCGTGAGGAGGATGCGGCGGTGCGCGAGGGCAGCGTGAGGAGGATACGGCGGTGCACGAGGGCAGCATGAGGATGCGGCGGCCATGAGTATTTATTTATTTTCCTCAATAGCAGGATGCCAGGGGGCGGGCTTTAGAGTAGAAGCAGGGGATTGGTTGGAGGTCAGGATATGCCGGGTGCGGGGCTTAGTATCGGGGACGGATGTAGAGAGTTGGTGTGTGTGTGTGTGTGTGTATGTGTGTGTGTGTGTGTGTGTGTGTTCACCAGAAGGAAGGCTCAGAGCTGGCAACTGAAACTGCCAGCAGACTGGAAAAAAGCCTCACAACTTCTAGCTACCTACAGTGGCACTACAGGTAAGCCCCATGTCGCCTGTGTGTGTATGACTGCCCCCCCTCCCAGTGTGTATGTGTGTGACTGCCCCCCCTCCCAGTGTGTGTGTGACTGCCCCCCCTCCCAGTGTGTGTGTGACTGCCCCCCCTTCCAGTGTGTGTGTGATGCCCCCCTCCCACTGTGTGTGTGACTGCCCCCCCCCTGACTGCCCCCCCTCCCAGTCTGTGTGTGTGTGTGTGAGACTGCCCCCCCTCCCAGTCTGTGTGTGTGTGACTGCCTCCCCTCCCAGTCTGTGTATGTGTGACTGCCCCCCCTCCCAGTCTGTGTGTGTGTGACTGCCCCCTCCCAGTGTCTGTGTGTATCAGTGACAGAATGTATACAGACACCAACCCACTCACCCTCTCACCCACGTCAGTCAAACGTGTCACCCACCCACGTGGCAGTCAGTCACCCACCCACGTGGCAGTCACCCACCCACGTGTCAGTCAGGCAGTCAGTCACCCACCCACCCACGTGTCAGGCAGTCTCCCTAAGTGTCAGGCAGTCTAAGTGTCAGGCAGTCTCCCAACCACCCAAGTGTCAGGCAGTCTAACCCAAGTGTCAGGCAGTCTAACCCAAGTGTCAGGCAGTCTAACCCAAGTGTCAGGCAGTCTAAAACCCACCCAAGTGTCAGGCAGTCTAACCCACCCACCCAAGTGTCAGGCAGTCTAACCCAAGTGTCAGGCAGTCAATCCAAGTGTCAGGCAGTCTACGACCCACCCACCCACCCAAGTGTCAGGCAGTCTATCAACTCAAGTGTCAGGCAGTCTGTCAAGTGTCAGGCAGTCTGGCACAAACTCGCTGCGCCCAAACGTTTCCCAAAGAGGCGAGTTTGTGGCTGACATTACTGCACGAACGGAGAGAGTACATTGGTGCTGTTGCTATTTTGCTTGGGACTGCTGTCGCTTCCGGTTTTGCAGTTGCCTGCTGGTGAGCAGTGAGAACTGTGGGAGGTGTATCTGGAGGGAGTCTCTGACCGTGTTGCTGATTATTACATCATCTGGCTGTGGTGGCTCCAGTGCACCTTGCTGAACCAATGGATACACCAGAGGTGGCACCAACGGGACAGGCTGATATATTCCCTTCACAGCTTCAAGGCGATTGAGTATATCTCATAAATGCTATTATTTTTACTCTGTTTGTGAGTGCGCTTTTTATATTTTACAATCCCATAAATACTGTTTTATACTTTATCACACTAGGAGTGCGCCTGTTTTTTCTTCTTGTTTTCTGCAGATATCCTTGGGATTTGGTGATCCTTATATACGGGCAGCAAAACTCCAGTGGACTAAGTACATTTTTTGAAATTTCAACTGACATCTGGTTTTTATTTTATTTTTTATGTTTCATATTTTTTATTTTTGCTATAGATTTCAGTTGTTTTTATCACAAATTCGCCCTTTTGGGGATTCTTTGGTCAATAGCCTTGTTAACGCTATCTGATTTACACAGCTGATTTATCCTTATCAAGCTTCCTAAGGCGCTACTCCAATTTGTTTGTTTTGTTATATATATATATAAATATATATATATAAAAACATACACTAACTTTATATATTCCCTATTGTTGTATCTGAAATATTTGTGTTTGTACATTTTGCAAATAATATAATCATAATATATTTAATTCTCAAAATCAATGGGGAGTTTTAAATCCATTACTATTGACTCCATAAGTATTGCATCGATATTTCATTTTAAAAACATAATTGAGCTGATAAATGCATGGAATGATTGAGACAGCCTTATTGAGAGCAAAACTCACTCCAAACGGTGCCACTATTCACAAATCAGGTTAAAAGTAGAAATTGTGAGGTTTTTTCCACCACCCTCAAAATACAGTACAGGCAAATTAAAATATGTAGGATAAAAATAAAGGTGCCGAACATTGCTGATGTATTTGTTTGCATTGCTCTTGAACGGTTTTAACATTGTTTCTGCTGTACTTTTATTAATTTTTCTGTACAATTACTTAAAAGAAATTACTTCACCACATCTAAAGAAACATATCAATGCAGCCTATCTTGTGCTATTTTGGTCCTATGCTCCTGAGCTAACACTGCAAATTGTAAGGTGTTTGGTGACGTGGGTAAGTGTCCATAAGGAACAGGTAAAGACCAAAGAGTAAATTTAACTTGTCAGGAACACGAGTCTCTCGAGAGGACAGCTAATGAGCTAATAGGAGTTACCAAGCTTCAACTAAAGGATTAAGCAGAACAGTAATTACATTTCCAATTGCTATTGTTGAAAATATATACGTCTGTATGAGAAATAAACACAGACCAGCGTCAAAGTTTTTTCATTACAGCCTATACAACACTATATATAGACAAGGAAAAAACATAGTTTTAATAGTTGGTAATATGTTTAACCCCCGTGGTGCTAAAATAGCCTTCATACCAAACAAAGCTAGAACATTGAATGGTAAATAAATAAGAACTTTATTGCTGTAACAACCACATATTGGTTTGCTTGGCCATAAAGGGACATCTATAATTAAACCTTTTAATTATTGCATCCTGCAGACCGTTTATTTAGTGCTCTGTATATGATAAAGAAACATTATTTACAGGCTCATTTGAACGCATAAGGAATCTATGGCCGAGCGTGGGATTTACCAAGCGATAATGCAGGCTATTGCACCCAATGGGCCTTGATAAGAGAGTGATCTCTCACATCACTTCTTAGCGAATCTCTCCCTATGTAATGGCCCCTATCTGCGATTGGGTGGGGGAAACACTGTTACAGAAGGATATTGATGTCACTTGAGGTATAAACCGTTTGTAGTTTAGGGTAAGTCCCATCTTTCTTGTTTTCTAAGGCAGGGAAGTATCCTAGAGTAAGAGGCCTACTGATATTTTTCTTGGAACCTGTCACTACCACAGCACAGTCTGGAGTCCTTGTTACAGTTTCTCATTAAGGGGAATCTGGAGGTGTTGCTGGGGAATTACTTAGGAAGGCCCTAGTTCTGTTCCCAGGAATAAGATGGAATGCTAGAATAAAGAGATGACCCCTGCTCAGATTGATTATGATGGAGGATGTATGTTTACATATCTATGATGTAACAAGAGGCTACCATGTATCTACCTAAAATCCAGCCCTATTGATGTCTAAGGATTTGTTTACCCTGTTCAAATACATCGATAGAAAGTTCCTGGCAGCCTCTATTATTGCTCACCATACCAGCCCAGCAAGGATTCCAGAACCCTGAGAGGCAAGGTACAAGACCGCTGAGCTTCACCTACACATTAGCAATATCACTTTAGGAGACAGTAAATCACTTTGGTGTGGCCCCTCCTCTATTGACTGAGTGTAGAGTTGTTACAATTTGGTGCCCAATGTGGGGCCGGGTGAGCTAAGAAAATTGTATGCATCTGGCTCGTGTTTGGAAATTTTGGAGCCCAAAAGTAGTGTTGCAAAGTTTAATGCGGAACTGAACCAAAATGGAGATATGCAGATCTCAAAATATGCATGGTAGTGTAGGCGAGGCGTGAAGGGAGGCTATATGCTAATAAGGACCCCTGGGTTCAGGTTACTTGTGTACATAACATTTAATTTACACTTTAAACTAATTTACTTTTTCACATTTATAGAATGAAAACTGATGCAGAAACACTCGCCCTTAACAGAGAACTCTACATACTGTACCTCCACACACATGTTATAGTAACAGTTTATTCAAAAGGGAGAATCACACTAATGTATTTTAGGCACTTGCAAAAATGTTTGCTTATTGCAGTTACTTGCGAATCTTGCTCGATAAGGCAGTGTCATTGATTCCATGCATTTACCAGTGAGCACAGTGATATGTTTTTCTGATGATATATTGACGCAATACTTATCGAGTAAATAGTAATGGTTTAAAACATTCCTTTTGATTTTGACAATGAAAGATTTTATTATTATATTATTTGCAACACTAAACAACATACAGTATATAAATTCTGTAACTGTTTTAAATGATCTAAATCCTAAATATCAGTATTAGATAAAACACACAAACAAATACTTTACCTAACTTAGTAATGTTATGTTACTGGAGATGCTAAGGGAGTCTCAGCTCTGCACACCACACTGTGCTTAAAATACAAATAACTCATTTTTATCTTAAGGCTAAAAATGTTGGAGTGATAAAACAGAATCATCTAACTATCTTTTCTGAAGAGTCATTGCCATAGACGTCAAGATTCAGCTTTTACATGTTACTCTTTCATTGATTTTTTGTTTTAAAACAAGGAAAGCTATCATACTTCTTCTGACTGTTCCTCATCAGGCACTAATTAGATTATTCGTTAGTCTGGTTCATCAAAGCAGGAAATACTTAAGTGTCACAGCTGGTCTCAAGATAAATATCCTGCACCAATTTTTTTAAAATGAAAACAATTATCTCTATATTGGGGTAGTATTTCACAAATGACTAAACAGTAAAAATGACGAAAACAAAAGCTATCATGTCCTATCTCATTACTGCACTGGGAGTCCTAACTGCACCACTGCATTCCAGTTTGCTTCTCCTTTACTGAAAATTTTCATTTTAGCATAATGAAAATCTGAACACATAAGCAAGGAGCTCTGCTCTGCATCATGGGAGCAGAATGCATGTTCTATAATAAAATCTAATGAAAGGAAGAAGTCAGATTTACTTTTAACGTGCTCCACAAGCGACTTAACTCCTCCAGCCAGGGGTCTCGTATACACCTTTCTTGCACTATGTGTTGCAGATTCCTCTAGAGGGGTACAGGGAAAATGGAAAAGAAGAAAGGTCCTAACAATGGCAATGATGCTTTAAAAACTGATGGAAAGTGATACAATTGGGTTTGACCAGACATCAGGGATTGCAAAGCACCAGGCAGAAGACAAGTATTTAATCAACCAGACTTTATTTACCTGAAGTTAACAGTAAAACCATACTCACAGAATACAGCAATAACTCACCAAAACACAGGGAATAAGGGGGAACTCCTAGCTGACTAGGTGGAAAGTGCTGCAGAAGTAAGCTAACCCTTGATGTTCCTTCATGATCCATTTGGCACGGGTTCTTGCACGCAAATACAGGTAGCTTCTTGTTACATCATAAACATAAGTAATCCCCACGACAGTCTTTTATCCCCATACATCTGTCTAATAGATTGCGACTCAACCAGAGATATAAATAGGGGTGCTCTTTATTATGCAGCCACTGCATGATGATGTTCTTACAGCGATTGCAATCAGTTGTCAGGATAGCTTCCAGGCTCCTGGATGTACACATTTCACACCACATGCCACACACCAATCTAGCGTTCTATGCGCTCCACTGCTCTGGAGGCACACCAGTACAAAATGTAGCCATATACAGTAAGTGATCACGGCCTCTCGAACCCACCTATATTGTTCACTTCCAGCCACATGCATCAACCGTTCTGGCACATATGGATACTCATACCCATCTTCCCTCCTGATTATGTCCAACAGAACCCTGTTGGCTCTACTGGACCGGGTCAAGCGATGTGAGTGATCTACACCTGGGAGAACCCATATCAATGATTCCACTGGAGGAGGAGGAGATTTAGAAATATCTGCATGAAAGTCCTCACTATAATAACATCTATAGTCCATAGCATGAAGTCTCTTGTGCAAGATTTTGGTTTCCTGCTCCTCCATGAGCTTCCCAGTTTCCCACCAGTGCTCTACGGTATTACGCCGCATACTGATCATGCAGATCTGATTAAAATGTGCGACATACAGTAGCCATGAAACATATTGTCCCTGAAGTTCAGTACTGGGAGAATTTCCACGGGTCTGTCCGGGGTCCCTAGACGTGAAACACAGCTAGGGAGCACCGTAGCTACTGTGCAAGTCCCTGATCATATGGCAAGGAGCTTACCCTCACCACTGGATGATGGCGATTTGCACTCGGTAGGATGCTCCTGATCATCATTCTCGCTGTTTTTCGCAAACCAGAGATGATATCAGTGGAGCAGCCTCAAAGTCCTCCACCGGCACATCTGAAGAAGAAGACTGCACTGAATTTATCTTGTACCTTTCTCAGAAGAGAAGCCAGCACTGAATCCTCTGCATTGCTGTCCTCTGCAACAGAAGAAGGCGGTACAGAAGCAGCCTCCTTGCTGGGAAATGATGGACCAGGCAGCATTGAAGAAATTGGACAGCCAGAAGATCCAGTCAGGGTGTGGTCATCGCAACTGGCAACAAATCCTCGATGTCTGCGATGGTTGAAATCGTCTCTGCTTGGATTGAACTATCAGCATCGTCAAAGAAGGACGACATCACTGCTGAGAATACATTTTTCAAATCTTCGAAGATGTTTGCCATCCTGGCTTGGAACAAGTTCTCGAGGAGCGGGGGAGATAAAATTAATTCAATCTCCAAAAGAGAATCTTTTTGGATTTTTGAGTTGAAAACCTTGAGCCCTCTTGGGCTGAATATAGAATTTGATCTATCAGCATTCCTTAAATGATCATTATAGGATTGGATTTGTCATGAGTAACCCGATTTGTTGGTTGATTATACTCATGATCTGTTTCCATGATATCACTTCTGGTCTGCCTGTTTCTCAGTCCGATTTTATGATCATTACAAAGTTATGTCTATAATATTAAAATTTTATACAAATATACTAAAATTTTATACAAATATACTAATATTTTAATTATACCTTATTATAATAAGGTTTAATCACTTGTGTGATTAGTGTAGTATATCACAGACATATTATTTTGGTTAAGAAGTCTAATCATTAGTTCCAATGTCTATGTCTCTCCACCAATATAGGGTTTATCTATAGGGTTCATTGTTCAAAATTGTTACTAAGGCTATATTACTCTATCAAATTTTTTTTTTTTAGCACCTTGTTTAATAGTTTCTGATATTCTTCATGCCTTCCATCATGATTGATATAAGGTAAAATTCTGTACAAGTTAGTAAGAAAGTATTTATGTATCAGTTATTCGTAAGTCCTAGTTAATTGATAGAATAGAATTCAAAGTGTCCCACAAATAGATTAATCATTGCCATTGTATTTGATTATTGTAATGTATCACAGTTTTTTTTGTGTGTGTATATCTACTGAGATTAGTATAAGAATATGTAAGAATTTTGTGTAAATGCAGCTTTAATGCCCGATAATAGTATCCTAATTAATGACTGGTGATCAAATTTGGGTATAAATAGTAGAGCATACCCACCTTAGAATCTATCCCTGATGAAGAGACCCGCTACTGAGAGTTTCGAAACGCGTTGGATGTTGTGGCAAGCGAGGACGCCGTAGCAGTAAACACTTTTGGAGACGTCAGCAGAGGAGCTGATCGGGGAGACTCCAGAGACATTGAGTCCGGACGGCAGAACTCCTCGAGGTTACTGATGCAGTAAACCTGACTGTGAGCGGTACACTTCAACTAGTGAATACTCCATACTAAGGCGAATGTCCTAGTCACCTTCGGTGAGTAGGATTCTAATTTTTCCCACTCGGCGGAGCGACTTTTAATTGGAGTGCAAGGAGCACTCATTTTATGTGTATTATTGTTGATGTTCGTTGTGTACACTACTTTTATTTATTTATTCCTCCTTTTTGGAGAATTAAATTGCTCTAACAGCATAACTGTGCTATGCTATTTGGGGTAATACACTATTGTAGTGTTTTCCACATTTTTTGTCTCCCTTTCTATGAGGTACAAATCTTCAGGATTTTGGATACTATCTAAAGTCTTCATATAGGTGCAAGCTGCTTCTATCCATAGCACCACAAGAGGTTAATTACTCTCATTACCATCACTGGTTGTGAGATAACCAGATTGACTTTTTGGGCAGCTCATTAGACACTTTTTTGGACTCATGTGCACAGGTTGTTTAATTTACATTATTTATATTATTGTTTGTCACGCGAGCGCTAGTTTTGCACTAATAATTTCACGTATCTCGAGGAGCGGCGCCTGGTCACGGGTAGAATAGATGAACCACTCAGGTGGTGGAATCACCTTGAACACATCTTCAAGGATGACATCAGGTGAGTCTTCTGACTCTTGCAGGTCCGCAGCTCAGGAACCACATTGCTGACCTTGGCCGAGGTAGCTGCTGTGCCCTCCACCACATCTGTGGGAAGGCAATGCACCGTATCAATTTCTACTGGGCCCTCCACAACAGCCATTGTGAGGTTGGCTATGAATCTTTAGCTGCTGTGTCCTCCACAACGTCCATTGTGGGGTGAAGTGCTGGATCGCTGATCCTCTGGGCAGAGATGGCCGTCTCCACTGCAGTCCCAGGGGTGATGCCAGAGGGATCAGCTGGTATCCAATATGCAGCAGGCCAAAATAGGGGGTCGCACATCCACCACATCGTACAAACAACACTAGCTCTCCTCCAGGTTGTCATTGCACTCATTTCAGACCAATTGCGTGTATTCCACACCCCGGATAGTCGCCCCCAAGATCCCACCGGGGATCTCGTATTGCTGTGCCACCACACTTGATATATTTGTAGTAGTGGGATGGTAATTGGGAACCGGTCCCAGTCTCAACTTTTTTAGCACTGAGAAGTGCTTCACAAATGGGTGTAGTTATTGCGTCCGTATGCCCCCACGTGACAGCCACTTGCAACTTCTAACTCCTCCCCTCAGTGGAACTGATAGGGTGAGGCAGTTCAGATAAGACGCGGTCAAGCCTTTCACGCTACTCCAACAGTTTCTCTGCAAATTTGCTATGTATGGTCTGCTCATTGCAGCCCAGTTTTGGTGGGAAGCTTTCCCGGGCAGCATACAGTCTCTGCAGTAGCATACTTACTATTATAAGATTGAACATACAGGGTCCTATGCAGAAAGGGCCGAAAAATGGCATTCGCCAGGGTTTCAATTCGCCAGGTTTTTGGCGTGTTAACCTCACTGTATGCAGGGAGGGCCGAATCCCTGGCGAATGAATGCGCCACCACCATTTGAAATAATGGCGAGTAACCAGTGGCGAGACAGCTGCTTGGCGAGAAGCTACCGAGAAGCCATCCCCTGGCGAGATGTGTTTGCAGCAGAGAGAGATCCGCTGCTCTCTCGGCGCAAACATCAGCACATTAAAAATTATTTAAAATACAATTTTATTCATACTGTACATGTGCAGGGGGTCTCCGGAGCTGAACCGCATTGGTTTCAGGTCCAGGGACCCCCTGCTTCTCGAGATACAGGCCCCTTTATGAGGTGCCGGTATCCCTCTGCATTTAAAGGTCCCGATCACGTGACCGCAGAATGTAAAGAAAGCATATATATATGTGCAACTATAACTGTATGCTCATCTGCATGTCTTAGGCAGGTCTGCAACCCCGCCTTTACCCATTATCACTCAGCATACAGCACTTCCACTGCAGCAAGGGAGATTCGGGAAATGACATGCAAATGAGCACACAGTGTCACTTTTTGCCTCAAAACCATTTTAACATTGGTTCCTATAGGCTTAAGCTTGCTGCATGGTCACAGTTTGAGCACAGCCAGGGTTAAGGTGCATACCCAGAAACCACCCACAGACAGCCGTTTCGACCTGATGGTCTCTCACAGTGTGGGGTTGATTTTACTGGGAATGCAAGAGAGGCTAGGGATAGGCTAAACCATAATACTACTGAGTTAAGTTATGGTGAGTAAAAAAGTGACAAAAACCCTCCACAGGAAAGCTAATATGCAAATATAACTGTATGCTCATCTGCCATGTCTTAGGCAGGTCTGCAACTCCGCCTTTACCCATTATCACCCAGCATACAGCACTTCCACTGCAGCAAGGGAAGGGATTCTGGGAAATGACATGCAAATGAGCACACAGTGTCACTTTTTGCCTCAATAACCATTTTAACATGGTTCCCTATAGGCTTAGCTTGCTGCATGGTCACAGCTTTGAGCACAGCCAGGGTTAAGGTGCATACCCAGAAAACCACCCCAGACAGCCGTTTCGACCTTGATGGGTCTCATCATGTGGGGTTGATTACTGGGAATGGCAAGAGAGGCTATGGGATAGGCTAAACCATAATACTGAGTTAAGTTATGGTGAGTAAAAAAAGTGACAAAAAACCCTCCACAGGAAGCTAATATGCAAAATAACTGTATGCCATCTGCATGTCTTGGCAGTCTGCAACCCCCCGCCTTTCCCCATTATCACCCAGATGTACAGCACTTCCACTGCAGCAAGGGATTCTGGGAAATGACATGCAAATGAGCACACAGTGTCACTTTTTAACATGGTTCCCTATGATATAATATATATATATAGATTATATATATATATTATATATTATATATAATATATATATATATATATATATGCATGCATGAAAGCCAATGTACAAATTCATGGTGAGGGTTGGTATCGGCCAGTGTGGCTTAACCCCTTAATTACCTTTGCGGTTATTATCCGATATGTATTTAAGGGGTAATTGATATATGAATGTAATTGCAAGTATTGGCTTTGTATTGGCTATGTTTTTGTGTGGCAAGACAGGATGTTGCGGGACTGAGACTTCTTATTGATAGGCTCGGAGTACTTAATTTATTGAATATTGCTACTTAATGTTTTAATAATGGGCAAATAATCTATTATCCCTATCTGGATAATAGTTATTGCACATTATTGTACTGTAGGTTTGGTGGGGGGGGAGGGGGAGGTGTTTCCCCAACGGTATGTGGGTAGGCCTCCCTTGTGCTGTGATGAGGGTGGTTAGGCCTCACCGGGTTGGGGTGGTTACTGTGGGAGGGTATGTAGGCGTCCCGAGTGGGGGTGAGGGGGGTGGGAACCCCTTAATGAACTGTAGCGGTTAATAACCGCTATGGTGATTAAGGGGTAGATTGGGGACATACTTTGGATGTTTTCATTCTTGTGCCTGTTTTGCAGCAGCAGAGGGGCATGGGCAGGATGAAGATGAGGATGCCTTTATCGTGGCAACCGGTAATGGGGTAAGTGCTATATGTATTTAATGTATTTATTGCTGTTTATGTATTTAAATGGGCACATTCATATTATCCCTTTGTGGATAATAGTAATTGTGGCCTAAACTATACTGTATGTGTTAGGGGAGGGGGGGGTTATTTCGTTTAAAAATATGTATGTGTTATTCATTAATTTGGGGGGGGCACATAATTGGTACTGCAGGCCTGCGGGTAACACCCGAGGGCCCCCAGCCGGCCTATAGTATCATTGATGTGCATATATGTGTATGTTAGGGTTAAGGTGGGGTGTTTGTTATATATATATAGTAAGTATATATAAAATATTTAAGATATATATATATATATATATAGATAATATAATATACTAACATTTAGCAAGATTTAGTTATTTACGTGTGGGCTGTGCTGTGTGTTGATTAGTTGCCTATTATGTGGGGTAGCAGGTGTGGGTGAAGGGGTTATTAGCCCCAACGGTGGTTGTTTAGGGCTTGCGGGGGGGTAGTGGGAGGGGTTAACCCCTTCATGACCGTAGCGGTATTAACTGCTACGGTCATGAAGGGGTTAAGTGTTTGTTTGTTTAAGTTAAGCCTTTGGTCATTTATACATATGTCCCTTTGTTTATTTGTGACCGGTCCTAGTAGTGTTTGCATACAACTTAATGAGCTTTCCTTCTCTTACTCCCTACAGTATCTCTGTCTATTATTTTATTTACCTATCCTCCTATCTATGTACAGATGTAGCAAGACTCACTGTCTCCGGCGTCAGGGCCGAAAATCAAATGTCTGTGGCACTGGAGACAGTCTCTGCTGCAGTGGCGCTGTGGGTTGTCCATGCTTCTTTATCAGACCCCCCACAGCGTTAATCCTCAGGCTGGGGCTGCCACAGTTGCTTGACAGCAGCTTGCCCTGGTGCCGGACACAGTTTCTATTGCTACATCTGTATGTATGTGTATGTACTGTACAGTATGTATGTATGTATGTATGTATGTATGTATGTATGTATGTATGTAAAAAGAAATACAAGGCAAGATGCGCTCCAAGTGATAGTGTTACATAGGTGATTTTTTAATACATAGCGGACTTCAAGTGAAGAAAAATACATGCAAAAAATGCAAGTTGCAGCGTCAACCTTTAGAACAGACTGTGCGTTCATTCTTCTTAATATCTATGGACTCCTGATTAAGCCTGATTAGACGAAACGCATTGTCAAAAGTTCAGAGCCCGTTGTAAGCCCTGTTTGCAGGGAGGATGGAAGAGATCGCATCAAGCAATTCTGCAGACAAGAAGTGATGTAGGACGCCCACAGAGACCGTGAGTTTGGAGTTTCCTGGTCTGAGCTGGAACATCAGTGACTGCGATTCCTGCTCTGCTGTATACACTACATGCTTGTTTTTAACTGGCAAATGTGAATGGGATTGCCCCAAGTTATTGTACTGTAATATAGAATGTTTGTACGATCTATACTATGTTCAGTCACTTTGTTTGAGTGAGCTGTGGGACCCTATTCAAGTGTGGACCCAAGAAGAAAGAAAATATCCATCTCCTAACCATCAAACATTCAAACAATTGTACGTTTTCTACCAACTACATCTAAGTGCATAGTGAGACATTTTTCATATATGTTACATTTCTATCACTGTTTTTCTACATAGAAATTTTATTTTTTATTTTTGGGAAAACATTTTTTTGCTCTCCACCAGCCCCAAAATGGCTATTCTTGTATGAATTAAACTAATTACCAGTCTATCTACTTATCTTTTTACCTATCTACCTTGATTTACATTTATCTATCTCTCTGATCAGCTGTCTATTTACAGTATGTATCTACAATGTACCTATGTATCTATTTATCTATAAGGAATTCGATTACCTATCTAATTTTCTTGCAGTATTTATTTATATATCTGTGTAGCTATTTGTTACGCCGGTGCTGCCCGCAGACCAGACCGTCCCCTATGCTGAAGGGGGAAGTAGGGATACATGCACCCGCAGCAAAGGGAGCGAGTCCAGAGTGAGGTGTTAAGCGTTGCCAGGCCAGATATAAGTAACAATACTTGCCGGTACCGGGTATAGGAGTAGAATATTTATTGCCTTGCCGAGGTCAGGGAGCGGAGATATGAGGAAGGTTTAAGTCCAAGCCGTGATCGTGGGATGCTAGAGAATACGTAGTCCAAGGAGAGCCGAAGTCGAGAGCCAAAGGGGGTAGTCGTACGAGCCGTGTCAAAACCTGTAGTAACCAAGAGTTCACCAACCACTTCTATACAGAGACTATGTCGAGCGATGAGTGAGGGCTCAGAGATGCTAGATAAGGCTGGGCTGACCAATCAGGGATGGAGGCGGGTCTGGAGGACTGCAGGGAGCCTGTAGGAGACGTGTTCAGAGGTACGCAATGGAGACTGTTTTAAGGTGAAATTAAAATAAGGCTTTATTGCGCCTGTTGCTTTAACCACAGCAAACATGTAAATCAGCAAACAAAATCTGCTCCACTCTGGAGTATATATACACTTGTGATCCAGTTATCTTTAACTGCGTGGTTAGCCCAGCGATTCACCAGCCCAAATCATAGAGACATTTATCAATAGACATAGATAATAGTCTTATACGAAAAGTCTTATCTGTAAGCTGGGCTGCTGTAGGGGAAGCTTCTCTGCTCTCTTGGATCCGCACCCTTGTGTGCTAAGGCAATCTCAGGCTCCAGGTTTAGAATCTTGTCCCCTTTGTCTTGTTGTCAGCTTGCCGCTCAAGACATCTGTCCTTCCTAGGTTCAGCCCAGTTGTGGACTAAGGAATCTCCCTTCCTGTCTCAGAGGCAGGCTTTTTCTAACACCTGTAATCAGCCAGGTGGTGTTAGTTAATTGCCTACCAGCAGTTAACCACCACACTGCTGGATTAGAGGCACATTTGTGAACAGGGATAAGTCCCCTGTTACAGAGCCGCTCTGGATAGGTGTGGCTGATACAACCCAGGTGAGAACTGGTAGCACTCTGATTACACCTGTGCGGTATACGGGGGCGGAGCCTCATAGCAGGAGTGGAAGTAGAAGAGTGGATGCTGGGCGTGCACTCTGTAATCTGCGTGTGCATGTGAGCAACGTTGGAGGAGGACACACGTGTGCGTGCTGGACGGAGGATCCGCGCCTGCCACTGAGAAGGAGGAGGAGTGGTGGGGCCGCCGAGGGGAGGGGCACTGCGGCTACGGAGGAGATGACAGCCCGTGGAGGCAGGTAAGCGGAGGTTGCTCTGCGCGCCCTGAGTCTCCCTGAGGGTAGTCTGTATGTTGCGCAGACGGCACTGAGAAATCAGATTCCTAACAGTACCCCCCTCTTCAGTAACGGCCTCTGGACGGTCCTCAAAAGGTTTCTCCGGAAACCTCCTGCCGAAGGTTCTAAGAAGAGCCGGGGCGTGAATGTCCTTTAAAGGAACCCAAGACCTCTCCTCGGGTCCAAAACCTTTCCATTGTACCAGGAACTGGAGTTGACCCCTGGACACGCAGAAATCCAATAGAGATTGAACCTCATGCTCTTCGTTATTTTGGATGGTAACTGGATTCGGCTTGCGAGTCTGGTCGGGGAAGAAATGACTGGAGACGAAAGATTTTAAGAGAGAAACATGAAAAACATTGGGGATCTTCATACTGTGTGGCAGCTGGAGGCGAAATGCCACAGGATTGATCTGTTCTAAAATGGGAAAAGGCTTTAATGAAGGTTTTACTTATACACCATTCATTTAATAAAAGATCATACAGATTAAAATCTCACTACCAATGAAGAGCCAATGGGTGCAAGATATACCACAGGATTTATCATTACAGGGATAGTTATGGTCTGTCCCTAATGAATCGGTATCTTCATCCTGTGCCAATAATAATATTTTTTTTCCAATTCCTTTCCAACTGGTACCCATATCATTGGACAAATATTCTCAAATTTCCCCAGTCTTCTTTTAATTAATCTATATATCAAGTCCGTAACTTTACTGCATTAATTGTTTTAATAAATTTAATTTTATATAAATAATTCTATTATGATGGCATTGTAATTGATATAGATTAATTTCATACATTTGAACTCATGTCAGTTAAGTTTTACTCACTGATGTAGTTCGATGTGAGAGCAATCCCATAGAGCACAGCAGGAGGTCTTTCATTTGCTACCAGCAATCACGTGTCCATCACTATGGTTATGAGACGCTACATAATGCTGGTCCTGCCTACAATCGGTTACTCTGCCCATGACGAAGCTCTGTATGCTAGCGAAATGCGTAGGGCGTTACGACGTAATGACGTTATATTAGGAAGTACAAAGTAGCTACCAGAGGCAGAGATATAGTAATATGTGGTAGCGGAATTGCTCTTGATTGATATTCTGATATAATTTTGACCGTGCTACTACAGACACTGGCAACATAATCTTAAATGGCGGATTACCAAGATATATTGCTATTTTTTTTTCCAATCAGCCTAGCTTGTAATAGGCAATAAGCGCATCTCCTCAATCAAGTGCTCTACCAAGGTTAGCTATGATCTCTTTGACCTAAGACTATTGCACATTGGTATGCTTGTCTTTTAGTTATTGAACAACTAGTTACATCCCCTAACCCCTTGAACAACCTATTCTATATATCTAGGTACAGGTAGTCATCGCTATCCAACATTTCAATTTACAACGAATGGCATATCCAAAGCTTTACAATGCAACCCTAAGGGCCGTTTTTCAACGCCAGAATGCATTATCCGACGCCTGAATGCGTTATCCAACGCTCACTGCCACTGAATAACATGGGACTCACTTCACAATGGTTTCACTATCCAACTCTACTTCCAGAAAAAATTCAGTTGGATCATCAAGGACTGCCTGTAAAGGATTTTCTGGACTGCCTATGTATATTCCGGCTTTACAGCTCTGCCTCAATATCCAGTAAATAAATTGGCATATAGGATATTCACTCAGTCATAGGAGGCATTTACCTACACCCTCTTTGAATCTAGTACTTCCTAGACAAAGTGTGTCTCTTATTACCTTGGTTGAGCCCATATCCTTGCCTCAATTTCCATTATATTTTTGGCACATAGGTTATTTATTTAAGTTGGTCACAGTGTATTAACACATACCTATTAGACAATTTATATCTGGTACTGGGATATTTGAGCTCTGTACCTTCCTGGCTTTTAATCTTTTTTTGGCACTATTCTTAAAGTATTTTACACAAGTGTATCCCTTTTTTTATTTTATTTTTTATTCAAATAAAATGTACATTATAATCGCGCAGGAGTGCGCCATACACGGTAATCTTTTGGGAAGGGCTGTGATCTATATCACGGTCTCCTCCTCTTTTGTAAATAAATTGTTTCCTTAACATTGGTAGCACCCCTGCACACTCTTTCACAAGTGCAGATAGGGCACTACAATTTAAGCCTTCATACTATCTATTGCTGTTGAGCAGAGTATACCCATTTTTGCTTAATCTGAATTATATAGCAGTATGGATGTCTTCATTTTCCCTTAACATTCACAATTATGTATTTTATATTATTCAGTAAAGATATAAGAAATCTTAAGAAAATTCTAAGAACATCTCTATGTTCTAAAAATGGAAATGATTCCTGGGGTTATCACACACCAGTCCAATAATACACGGTGAGAAAAAAAGATTAGCAGTTTTTGTGGCTTTTTTACTTTAAAGTTTAGTATTTTATGGAGACTGTTAAATTAAGCTGTGAAACTCATGGGTATGAACTTTCTCCCCAATTAGGAAATGCAGGAATAGATTTTCTGTTGCTTGCATGATTCAGTCCTGTACTGATGTGCTAAATCTAAGATTGATGTGAATGGGAAAAGGGATTTTTCACACTGCCAATCTGTATTGTGCTTCAGCTGTCAATCAGGCAGTTTGACTGACAATAGTTATACAGAACATTCACTGCATCAGAACACAGAAGGAGCAGACAGTCGTTTTATTTGTTTTGTCCCTGTTTCCTTTGGATGCCAGCCGCATTGGGGAGATAAATCTTTTTTTACAAGACAAATCGTATCAGTACATGCAAGAAAGAGAACACAAACCAGGTACAGAAAGAGTCACCGTAAGGCTGCTGGTTGCTTTTGAATTAATGCTTCCCAGACATGTTTTCATTACAGCAAATGCTAATTTAATAAAGAACAGATTGGTTAAATTACAAGCTCTAATATTTGCATTAACAAAAACTTTCAGGAGCAGTGTATAAGACCTGGATAGATGTCAGTTCAATTGAATATA